>JBDFRD010269509.1:0-10890 GCA_039654405.1 Bullina lineata
TAATAATAATAATAATAAGAATAATAATAATAATAATAATAATAATAATAATGATATAAACCTTCACTGACCTTCTTATCAATAAATGCAATCAAACAGGACCCTGTAATGTGGTCTACTAGCTCAAGTCATGCGCATCAATGTTTTCCAAAGTGTAAATACAAGCAACAGGAGTTATCCAAGTCTTTGCATGTTTTGTTATACAATGTTCAATGTACGTCAATGTTCCAACAACGAACGTAGTTAAAATGTTTTTAAATTAAAGTTTAATTTATGCAAAATCATAAATTCGTCATTTACTAGCATTTCTGTTGTTAAAAGTGAACTTATTGTGCATGCAAGTGAAACGTCGGACATGAGTCTTGCGTTGGCCCTTTAGCCACAACATGATTGATCACAGGAGTCGATCTAAAATATAACTGATGTCATCGATTGTTGACACCAATCATGTCTTATTTACGTCCTTTTTAATTTTTATTGGACGATTCAATTTAATTTTTTTTAAAATGCTATGCAAGTGGTAAAACATAGCCATAAAGAGATGACATGGTGACTAGTAGCAACTACAGCTGGAGAGGAACATGTGTTAAAAAAAAAAAAAAAGAGAAACAATACAGAAAATAATATTCTTTTCATCACGATCAACAACAAAAGCAAAAAAAAACAAAAAACAAAACATTAACAGTAATTCGTCAAAACAAAACAAAAAAGAAAGGCACCCCCCCCTTTTTTTTTTAGAAAAAAGCAACCTAAAAACAAAATCAACGGAAATGTAGAAAGAGCAATAACTCCTGCAGTCCTGACTTTCTTTGACGGCTACATCTACAAGTTGTTTATCTCCCTTTCCCTCCACAGATACAGAGAACGGCTCCAGCGGGCCCAACAGTCCTTGAAAGGGTCCCCAAGGACCCCCCCCCCCCCCAAACCCCCCTTCACCATCACCATCATCTATCCCTTTACTCATAGCAAACCTTGTAGTATCAATTGCATCCTGTAATTCCTTCTGTTCAGCCGTTATGTAGTACTTGTTCACTAATTCTGATCCACTCATTCCTTTTGTTTCTTTCGCGTAATTTATTCATCCTTCCAGTCACTCATTAGAATATTCTAATTTTGTGCAACCGTCATTTAGAGATGCAGATGTTTGCATTCTATCGTTTCAGTTCATGTCCTTCTTCGTTTTGACCGAGAAAATTTTAATGAAGAATGCCTTTTTTTGTACATTTGACATTATTCTTGATATCCTTGTTTCTTCATTGAAAGTTTGTTATTTAGGTAGAATAAGAAGAGTGTTTCATGTTTTTGTTTATAATTTGCGTGCTGTGCTGTGCTTATTTATATTATACAATCCTTATACAACTGTAATCAATGGAAAATCATGTTTTAAATATTCTTTAATATTTTAGTTGATGTTGGAAACTGGGAAAAGTGCCAGTAGAAATAGATAGAATTCTTAATCTTGGTGTTTCTCTACAACGAAATGTGTGATATATTTCAGTGTAACCTGCACAACTTTTTATTCAGAAGGGCAAAATATGTGTGTTTATATTCTGTCTGTGTGCTTTATGTTTGTATATATGTGAGAACAATATAACGAATTAAAGAGTTATGAAAAACTCTACTAGCCCACGTGGGGCAAAAGACTGCAACTATTACGTAAACTTGTTACAGATTAATTAATGCTCTGAGACAGCTATGTCGAGTATATGTTTTGGTGTATTTTGTCCTGGCTTGTCTTTTGAGCTAAAGTACACAGTTGTATCGCCTTGTCTTCTCAGTTCAATTGTGTTGTGTTATCTTGAATGTCTCCCATGTTGAAGTGTTTTAAATTGTCTTGAATTGTGTTCAAAGTTGAATTGTATTGCGTTGTCTTGTCAAGGTCGAAGGCCTTGTGCATAGCCAACAACTAACCTGACACGTCTAGTTCCGTATTTGCTCCATGTTAACAATACTGGAAGCTAAATAACGCTTGGAAATGAATATTTTATGTTTGCACGTTTTCCCTCCCGCTCTTGTGTGGCCACCCCTTCACCCCCCTGCATGCAGAAATAGACTCTCCCGAAAGTCCCGGGTTCATAGTCCTCCCATCCAACCACGTCACGGAGGAAGGGAATACGGCGACCTTTATGTGTGAGGTCAAAGGTCAGCCCGTACCGGTTGTGACGTGGGAGAGAAACGGAGTTGACATCGCTACGAATCAAAAGTACAAGGTACCCGTCTTCGACTTTTTAAATTTTTTTTTTTCCTTTTCATATACTGACTTGTCTCTTTTAGTAGATTTTTGCTCTTTAAAATGCTCTTTTTCGTTTAGCTTTAGAAGACAGAAATGTCGATCAGTCTTTCCATTCTGTCATATTTTTGTTTTTGTTGTTAACACCCTGTGTTGGGCCCGGATTGGGTAAGTTCTTGGCACGACGAAACCTTCTCAGCATGAGGCCCTGACGGGGTGAAACTGGCGACAAGGATAAAACGTTGAAACAATAATAATATCGTTACTTCTTAGCCAGCTGTTTCTTTTGTCTCTTAATCCCAGCTTCCAATCTGCGTTGCCCGATATCTATCCATATCGTCGATTCAAATCACAATATTTGCCTCATACTGTCATCTAACCAATTAAATACAATATATTATCTTCCATTCGTCAATTTTTCCGTCTGTACATCCGTCTATCCACACCACCACCCATCTATCCATCTATCTACCCGTCTGGGCGTCCATCCATTTATCTGTCCGATCATACATCCGCCAGTTTATCCTTCCATCTATCTACGTTTTTGTAAATCACCCTATACATAGATTAGTTCATCCCTCACAAACCAATATTCTTTCGCCCACTCATCATTCTCCAACCCCATCCCTTTTCCAGACAACCAAAATCCACAACAAGCACTCGCTCATGGTCTTCAACGTGGACCAGACAGATGCAGGGGACTACGTGTGTCACGCACACAGCACAATTGGGGTCACGTCTCACGTGTGTACTCTAAATGTGCGACCGGAGCTACACATGGTGAGACATGCTGCATCCCCAGGTACCGCCTTCAGGTGAGTTGTTATTTCTTTTCAGGGAAAGGAAAAAAGGGGACGGGATGTCGGGAGTCGAAGGCTCTAGTTCAGGAAAACGATTTGAATGTGTTTAAAGATTTTCACAGACAACCCCTACAAGCTCGACACAACATGACTACTTGAATAGCCCTCAATAACCGGACTTTGTGATGAAAAAAAAATTAAAAGAGAAGAAGTCAAATTCATGAATGAAATAATATCCCCAAAATACGCACAAGTATTTGCATAACTTCGGCAGGCTAGTGTCCTGTTCAAAAGGTAAACTAATATAATAGCTTGTTCCTATTCATGCTATTGATGAGTCAGTAAAATACTATTCCTTTTCCCCCAATGAAATAGATCATAATTATCTCTCCACAGAGGTCCAGGTCTGATCTCTCATGCCACAGCTCCTGCCACGTGGAACGTCGACAAGAAGAGCAGCTCCCCAGGACCTCTTCACTCTGGAGGGTCTCCTTCAGCTGCAAGAAAATATTTCACTCGAAACGAAGATGCACGTTTCAGTCCGTCGAACTCACCTAAAACACTCCACGGAGAACTTAGTAAAAACGTGCAGTCCACGGGAACTGTGCTTCTGTCAGATCGCGGGGAAGCCTCACTCAAAAGTAATTCCCCTTCTATAAAGAACATTAATAGAGCAGATCCTGGGGTGAATGCTACCAGTCCCACGGGTACAACGTTGAGAATCGTGAGACGAGCAGACCGCAAAGACGAAAGCGTGGCGAGGGGTAGCACATTCGGTAATGGCGGTGCCGCAGATTTTCGAAGCTTGCTCAGAAGAAGTGATACGTCACCATCAAGGAAGACTACGACCGAAAAGACTAGCAGGATTGGCTTGGATTATGGAGCAGCTGTGCCTAGATATAAGCCAACAGAACGAGAAGAAACGGAGAGCGGTGCTACGGACAGATTCGGACTGGTGGGATCAGAACTTATCAATTTACAAATTGCCCGGAATTTCCGGAATGTTGTGTCCCGCAGTGGAGATCATTCTGGGATAACCACCGTTCCCCCTGACGGAAGTCAGACCGAGAGGAGTTATACGTCGAGGAGGAGCAGGTCTCCGATGAATTCTGTAGGTCTGAAAACTGTGAATAAATCTCTCGATGTTTTGGGAAAAGGTGAAGACCCTACTGTGACGTTGTCCGGAGAACCAACAATTACCACGAGAAGAATTCCTTGGAGAAGCGCTAAAGGTCCCTCCTACTCCCCGTCTTCTTCCTCACAAGCTGAAGACAACACGCCGTCTGCAAAATCGACCGTGGAAAATGGAATGCCTTCATTGCAAATGTCCGGAGATCCGTTATTCTCATCTGGTCGGAGTAGGTGGGTTTACAAGGAACCTGAATACTCCACGTCCTCTTCTCTTCAATCAGAGCCAAGTTCAGTGAATTCTCGGATAAATAAAAAGGATGACAAAAGACAAGAGAGTAATCACTTTTCTTCACACATAGAAGCAGGGGCTAGCGGGATGTCGACCAAGAATGAATTTAAAAAAGAGCATACATGTGACGCCACATTGACAAAGCGGGATTACGGATCACCTAAAGTAGGCTCTTTAAGCCTGAAATCTCCTGCGTCAAAAACTTCAACCATTCATGTTTCGAAAGAAGCCCAGAGAGACACGGGGCTTGTTTTAGCCCATACTACAAAGTCGAAATCTGCTTTGAACAGTGAACCGAGAAATCCCGTTGATGCCTCCAAAATCTTTTCCGTCACTGTATTAACCACCAAAGAGACACCCCCTTCACAAAATTTGGAATCAAACCGTGCTCTAGCGAGAAGAGAAGAAGAAAAACTGCAAGGAGTGCGGTATCCGTCTGATATTACTTCTACAAACAGAATAACCAAAGAATTTGTTTCACCGTCATATTCATCCAATAAAAGCGAGGCAATAGAATCTCAATCCTTGTCACCCAGAATGACAAAACGCTCACCTGCTGCTATACATTCCGGCGTAAACTCGGATTCCCTTGACGAAGGCCTACACGTCGAGGACGTCTTTGAGAGTGACATGTCTGTGCAGGCTCTGCATGACAACAAACACATGTCGCAGGGCGAAAGAACAAACAATAGTTTCAAACAGTCTTCACAAGAGAAGACATTTTCTCCTTCAGCTACCTCAGCCTCTTCTTCCTCCGTGTCATCTACCCCCTATTCATCCACGTCTTCTTTAGTTTCCGACGATTTCCGAAAAGTCAAATTAAAACCCACAAGCAATAAGCAAAATTCCGGCTTGGAAGAGAAGGCAAAAGGAAAAGAACTCAAAAACAGCAAATTCATGTCCAAATCCTCAGAATCTTTATTTGCAGAGGTGAAACTGAAACCAATTCAAAGAAGAGATAGTGCTAACCAATCAGAAATTTCCAAAAATCCTACGAGCATCAAGGCCAAATCTAAAAGCAGCGATTTCTCAGAATTGTTTGAGACGTCGGCGCTTAAAAAGGTCCCACTGGAGAAACCCTACGCCAAAGACAAAATCCTAAATAGTCCGAGTGCGACTAAATATTCTGAACAGGCGAAATCAGTCCGAGAACCTTCTCCAAAGAGAATTCCCGAAACCGCCTGGAAAACGAAAGCGGCAACTCTGACGTCGAAATGTGCAGTTTTCACGGATAACAAAACACGAAGCTCAGCGCCGACGACCCTGAGAGGGGACTCAACTGCAAGAAAACCTCTAACAGAAGAGAAAAGTGTCCAGACATTATTCCTCCCTGCCAGATCAACTAACGACTTCATGGAAAGGATCCGGCTTTGGAAAACTGTGGAGGTTTTGACCGACGAAAATGGAAAGGCAACCCTTCGTACCATTGGAAAATCGAGGTCGGGTGTAGACGTACTTCCCATGGATGGTCAATCTCACCTGGACAGAGTGCCGTACTGGGTCAAGCAAAAGGCTCTCAACAAGAGAGGGTCAGTTGGAACTCCCACGTCAGAGAAAGAATTTAAAATCGGTGGGATTCTGAAGAAGGAAAGTTCTGTAGTCGGTGGAGAAAAGCTTTCAGAAAGTTTAAATGGAGATAGTACAGGTGAGAAAGAGAACAAGATCGTGAAAGAAGAGGCTGAACAAAACAGGAATGGGTTTCAGAAGGGATCAGAGACAGTTACGCAGGTACGTAAAAATGAAGACAGACAGTTAGTCATAGCGGAAAGAAGCGCTGAAGATGGCAATAAAGTTAGTGGAAAAAAAGATAAGACAAATGTACTGGTTGGAAATCAACGTGGCTCTATTCTGAATCGAACTTGGGCTGGAGTAGAGCAAATCACGACGCTGCGACCTGAGATTCGAAAGTGTGAGAACGGAACTTTTGAATCGAAAGTTTCCAAAGAGAAAAGGTCTTACGTCGTAAGAAAAGATGAAACGGAATCTTCACCCCTTAACAAAACCTTTGGCGGGACCAGCGGGAAATCGGAACTTGGACTGAAATTCGAAAATAAATCCTCCACTCAAATCGGGAGTAGAAAGTGGCATGAAGGCCAAAGTGAAAGCAAAGAAGGAACGAAAGAGTCGACAGGAGAAACCAGTCAGTTTATTGTGGGTCAAGGCTTGGGGAATGGTGGTCAGCCCGAATTGAGAATGAAAACATCAAGAACAGCTTCTCAGAAAACAGAAGAAGATACGGCCCCGCTTTGGTTGAATCGGAAACCTGTGTCCAACATTGAGGCACGGATCAAAGCTAACGCGGGGGTCAAGTCCAGAGCCGAGGACACAAAACCGGAGTGGACTAAACTTCGATCTCCGAAAGATCCCAAGCCAGGCACCATGGCACCGATAAAGGATAAAAGCCAGACTTCCAAATTCACTTTCGGTGTTGGCGGAAGAGGTCCTAAACCAGCTGACTCTGAGAACAGAGAGGAAAGTAGACCTGTCGCTCCAGCACAGTCAGGCTTGAGGTCCTTGGTTGTGGCTAAGAACAAGACCACTGAGGACGTGTCCGTTTTGAAAGGAGAATTCAGCGCACAAGCGGAGAAAGATGAATCGCGACACGCTCTGAAGGAAACTCAGAATAGAATGCCAGAAGAAAAGACGTACACGTCACAGGGTCCTGTTGATACCGCGTCTAAGTTTGGTGCTGATGCGCATGTGTCAGGGAGCGAGGAAAAAATGAAACTGAAATCGAAAGAATTAGCCGCTGTATCTGACAATGGTTTCTTACCACCGTGTAAAGAGAACGCTTCTATTCAAAATAGGCAAAATCCTACTAGATCTAACAATACTATAGCTGGGGATGCTGCTACAAAATCATCTCTTCTTGTTTCAAAACCCGTCAGAAGTGTTGCTATTGAAGAAGGTATTTCTAGGACAGACACGAATAAGCCTGTCAGAAAAACAGAAGGAGAAAAGACCGTTGAGAACGTCCCAGTCGTGGAGAGCTCTGAACGTGAACTCGAAAAATCCTGCAAAGGTGTTGAATCCGCACATGAGGACAGCTCAGCTCCCATGGACCGACCCTCGTCTCAGAAAACAAACAAACCCACAAACATAAATACAATCACAAACTTGTCTTCATCTCAAACCGCTCAAAATGAACCGCAGCAAACGTCCTTGAAAAACATCGGATCCAAGTCCCCGTGGATGAAGCAGAAGTCATTGCGACACATTCCTATCTATCCCATCCACGATAACGAACTGTCTCCTCGCTTCGAGCCTTTCCGCACAGAAGACGCCGACTCCGCTCACTCATCTACCTCCAGGTCTTCCTCCTCGTCCGATGCTTCCAATCTCACCTCCGACTCTGGCTACGCACGAACTCGGTTTCCAGACGGGGAGCGCGACCGCCTAGTGACGGGTGGGTCTGGGGTTCAAACCGAAAGCGAGCGACGCTGCAATACGACGGAGAAAGAAGTGAAAGAAGCTCAAAGGACGGCGGAGCGAAAGGTGGACCGAGGCACTGCTAGCCTCGACACAACGGAGAGAAAATCTGATCACAAATTGTCGCATGGTAAAGAACTAGTGGGACACAATTCAGAAACAAGAACGGAAAACACAATTCGACTATCGGATGATTGTAAGACCGTAAGGGATAAAGACGTTTGTAGTGATGTCTCTGACTTCAAAAATAAGAGGCTGAATAAAGACAGTAGCTTGGCTTCAGAACCCAGAAGAAATAGACTTGATTTTCTCAGAAAACGCTACCAAGATGACGAGAATGAGCGAGCAGGAAACGCTGTTGAAAGCGAAACCAGTTCAAAAGAAGCCCCTAAACCTCTAATGAAACGACCGTCTGACCTTGACCTTTCATCCAGCACGCGGGGTTCAAGGCCGAACGGGAGGTCGGAATTCCCCAATCAAGGACAAAGAAGTGACTTCAAGCCTGGCCTGCGGGCCGGGGCGTCAAGGTTGCGCCAGGAGGAAGCCTCAAACAAAAACGGGGAGCTTCCGGTGGAAACAGCGACTGGGCTTGATGCGTCGTCTCTGGATGACTCCACCGTGATTCAGACTGATAACTCGTCTTCAAAGCATGAGGATAAATCCAGTGTTGATTCTTCTTTGAGAAAATTAAAGCGACAGGAGGAAAACTCCACAATCTCTAGCCAGGACGAGAGGAGAGAAGACAAGAAATCTGCGCCGAATGAAAATCTAGAACAAAGAGATCGCCAGTTGAAGCAAGCAAGAAACTGTTCTAAGGATAAAGACGTTGAAGAAAGTCCCGACAGTGCTCCGGTTTTCCTCGTCGAGCTCTCGGACGTTTCCGTGATGTACGGATCACGAGCCATTCTGCGTTGCCAAGTGACTGGAAATCCCAAGCCCGAGCTGACATGGATGCTGGACCGGACACTTTTAGAGGTAAGAAAAAGACTTGTGTATCATTTTGTGTCTCATTGTTTTAACATTGTTTTATCTTTCAAACAAACTACATGTATTTGTTTTCCTCAGTGTTCTTATTTCGTTGTCATCTTGTGATGGTATTCTTCTTGCCCCATTTTCTTTACTGTTTGGTTTATTTTTAACGACTTCAATTTTGTTAAGTATTTAATAATGATTATATTGTCATCTTTATGATCATCATGATCATCTTTATGGTCATCATGATCATTGTTGAATCCATCATCATCATCATCATCATCATCATCATCATCATCATCATCATCATCATCATCATCATCATCATCATCATCATCACCATTGACGAACCACTGTATCCCCACGAGAAGAAAAGGTACGGGTGGGATAGTTCATTAACAGTGCACGGTAGACAGGAGGTAATGCATTTTACGCTGAGTGGAGGTATTCCAAGTTCGATATCCACTCCGTGTCTGTCTAAAACGAGTCATTATCTGCCCCTGCAATCTCCTGAAGTAACGTCTTGGAGTTAAGTTGAAACGGGTATGGGCTTGGGGGGAAGGAGTGAAACTTGAATTGAAAAGCTCCACGCCCTTATTTAGTATTCCTTTTTTCCCGCTGAATAGTCAGAACTGCTTGTACTATTGGCCTGGACTCCTATGACTAAGTACTCAAACACAATCATACCAAATCTAAAATGTATATAAATACAATGGAGCATTCAAATTCAGTATTTCCTACGGGAAGTGTCATTTTCTTTTTAATTAAGGCATTATTAATATATAATTAAGACAGTAATTCAGTTGACCTTTCATTATTGTTTCCGTCAAGAATTGTTGAGTGAAGGGGCTACCAAGCGTGTGTGTTAATTCTTTGCTAGGTAAGACGAGGGGTGCAGACGCACTGATGGGTGAAAACGCAGGTTTCAGAAATACATGTAGCACGGTCTCAGCAAGCACTGCGCCTTACATAAAGAGAGGCTTACGTTTAATCAAGAATGTACGTTATCCCCAATAACAACCTCAATAGATTCTCAATAGCCAAGCACAACAAAACAACAACAAAAACAACAAACCTCCAAGAGCTGACATATTATAATATCCCCTAGCATTGGCATTAAGGGAATTCAATGGTCAAGAAATAATCCTCCCTGACCATTGGGCCTTACACTACTGACCGCTAGACTGGACACCTAAAGGGATCGCAATCTAGGCTGAGCCTGGTTTTTTGTCAACAGCTCTGTCCAGCTCACCGCGCCTGCCTCTTTGTTCGCTTGACGGAATCTGATATGTAAGGAAGCAGGGCGCAGTTTGACTGCTTGTCTACGATGCATAGTTTGCAGTTTGCTGGATTGTATTGCTGTAGACAGCATGTGGTCCAGTCTTTACAGTCATGAACTCGCTTTTTTCCGCCTTCAGTACTTAGATATGTCCATTTCCTTTTTTCCATCTTCTTATCGTCAAATTGACAGTTGATGCACTTGCTCTTCTTTGTCTCTATCGTTTTCTCTCTCCCTCTCTCTCCATCCATCCATCTGTCTATCCGCCTAGCCTATGGAGACTGCTAGAGAAAGAGAAGAGTGGTAACGAGAGAGAGAGAGAGAGAGAGAGAGAGAGAGAGGGAAACTAACATCGATGAGACTAGGAAGTAATTAAACAGAGTACATGTACTTTAATGTGTGTCAGTGTATGTGTGTAAGTGTGTGTGTATGTATGTGTGTACGTATGTACGTGTGTGTATGTGTGTCTATACATGTGTGTGTGGGTGTGTGCGTGTGTGTGAGTGTGAGTGTGTGTGTTGACGTACGTGTACGTGTGTGTACGTACGTACGTGTGTGTGCGTGTGTGTACGTGTGTGAGTACGTGTGTGTAGTGTGTGTGCGTATGCGTGTGTGTGTGCGTGTGTGTGTGTGTGTTTGCGTTTACGAGAAAGGAAGGAACAAAGAAAGACGAGAAAGACGGGAGAGGGAGTGAGAGAGAGAGAGAGAGAGAGAGAGAGAGAGAGAGAGAGAGAGAGAGAGAGAGAGAGAGAGAGAGAGA
>JBDFRD010269619.1:0-21692 GCA_039654405.1 Bullina lineata
CTCTCTCTCTCTCTCTCTCTCTCTCTCTCTCTCTCTCTCTCTCTCTCTCTCTCTCTCTCTCTCTCTCTCTCTATCATCGACCTATTTGTGCCAGTGACACGCAGCGCGACAACAAAGGATCTCTACCTCTGCCTGCCGTGGGATTTCTTTGTCAGGCTTCCCAAAGTGCAGTCCATGACCTTCATCTTTATTTCAACTTCTCTTGCACGTTGTATTGTGCTTCCTCTTTTCCGTCTTCCCAATGAGGTCCTCATGAGGCTGTTTGGCTAACAGTACCTGTTTCCCTGCACCACGCGTGTCTATTCCATCCCCAGCATCTCCTTGTGATTATTGTGGCCATGTCCTCTCGTCTGCATTTCAGCAGTAGTTTTTGGCTTGAAAGTTTTCTTAGTAAAAAAAAAAAAAGCGGGGAAATCTTGCGATAATTGTGGTACGAAAAGTGGACCTTATTTAGGTCGTACTCTGTGGGCCCAACATTTAGATCGACGTAGGAGTGTAGAAAGGACACAGCTGTTGTACAGCTTTAGTGTGGAAGCTGTACTGTAGTGATCTCCATAATTTCATCCGTCTGGAACCAGCCCTTGCCTTACCCAAGCTACTGTGGATACTTTCCTTTGTACCACTATCTTGTCGGATGATACTGCCGATAATTTTGGTACGAAAAGTGGACAACTTCTTTAGGTCGTACTCTGTGATGCCCATCATTTCGACCCACACAGGAGTCCAGATAGGTCACAGCTGTGGTACGACCTGAACTTAGTGAGGATGCTGTACTGTAATGACCTCCATACGTTGTTCATCCATCTGAAGACAGCTATGGTCGTGCCGGATTTACTGTAGACACACCCTCCTTTGTGCCACCATTTTATCGGATGATAATGCCTAAATACTGTCTTAAAGCTGTCTGTCTTTGGTACGCCCATGTTGTTAACCTTGATTGATGGCGAAGATTCTACATTGAGAACCATGGTCTCTGCTCTCTGGTTCTTCTGACTTATCCTCAGCCCAACCTGACGTCCAATCATGTTTGGTATCCGTGTGCTGATGTGTTTGCAACATAGAAGAGAAAGAAAATCCGCAAGGTGAAGTTCTTCTAGAGTAGAGAAGGCGGTCTACCTGATGCCTGTTGTGTCCATTGTGGTTTGTCGCCAAATCCATTCAATGACAATGTTGAAAAGGAATGTGGATATCAAACATCTTTGCATAACTCCAGTTTTCACTTCAAAAGAGATTCAAATATTCCCTATGGTGGATCTGAAGTTCTTGTAGAAGCTCTTCTTAAGAAGGACACATTTAAGTGAAACCCCTTCATCATCATCATTGCCCACACACAAAGGATTTTCACTTTATTCTTTCCTGGGATAACTTTGCCAGTTCTGACTCTCCATACATCTTCTCCACGTTTCCCTTGGCCTTCCCCGTTTTCGGGTAAATTGGGGGTTCCACTGTAATGCCTGTCTGGTGATGCTACCTGGTGATTTCCGTAAAGTATGCCCAATCCATCTCCATCTGCGTTTTCCTAACTCTTCCTCTATGGGCGTCTGCCCTGCTCTTTTCCATATTTCCTCATTCCTGATCTTATCTTCCTACTTAATCTTGAAAATCTTCCTTAGGCAACTGTTGACAAATGTCTGGATCTTCTTAAGCTGATTTTTTTGGTTGTCCATGTTTCGCAGTGTTAAGGGTTAAGGGTGTGTATTCATGATCTGTCGACCGTGCCTTAGCAACTCTCTGTGTTTACACGTGGGGAGCGACATTGGGTGCGCCCTATGTTCCTTTAGGAATCAAGAGGCATAAGTCAAGTAAGTCAAGCGACATTGGGCGCATTATGAAATAACGTACGGTACTGATAGGCCTACTTTGTAACTCGTGAACGTTTGTCGTTGTGGCGATTGTTGTTCTCATGCTTTTCCTGTAATTCTTTACTATTTTAGAAATACATGTACAGATATACGTATGAATCAATATTCTTAGAAGGCAAGAAAAAAAAAACACCAGCCAACAAAGCAATGGAAGCATACTATACGACATCGGGTGATAAGTTTAGAGGAAGACCAATCACAACAATCCTGAACAAAGACCTTTCTCGCCAACCCAACTAAAACTAAAGACTAAAAGTAAAGCGACTAAGAATACCCGAAATCCATGGACCAAGATCGAAAACGATTGAGAAATCTCAGAGCAAGGATTGGAGAGGCAGCCGAGACGTCCTCGTCAGAGCACTAGGGCGCGGAAGGCGCTAAGTCACTTAGTATGCATTTATTCGTTAATTTCCTTCATTTGCTTGTTTACAATTTCTCCGTACTGGTCGGTATAACTTCATCTTTCACTCGGTATCAAGTCAAGTGTGGTGTGTTTACCTCTCTCTCTCTCCACTTACAGTGAGAAGTTCTCAATACAAATCTTATAATTGCTCTATTTTTAATACATGTAGTTTGTTTTTAATTTTAAGTTTAATAAATGCAAGCTTTGAGATGCTAGCAGGAATTGAAATTGTACTCGTTATACTTTTCTCTTTGTGGGAAAGGTTTGGTGTGTCGAATGAGTGTACGATTGTGCAAGTGTCTGTCAGTTCAGTGTGTGTGCACGCACGCGTGAGTGAGTACATGTACGTGCAAGTGTGCGTGCGAGAAACAGTGTGAGTGTGTGTGTGCGTGTGTTTGCAAGAGAGAGTGTGTATGCGTGTGCATTGCAAGAAAGTGTGTGTGTGTGTGTGTATGTGTGTGTTGTGTGTGTGTGTGTGTTGTGCGTGTTGTGTGTGTGTGTGTGTGTGTGTAGCCTACTTTCGAAGGCGTGTAGTACTTGTTTGTGTTCCAAAGAAAAACAAAAGAAATTTATTTTAAAAAACATGAAAGTAGGCTTCACTTTCTGATTACGTCCTGTTTGACAGGGCGTTCACTTGGTGGGACCAAAATGGTTACTTCCGGTGGGCACGCAGAACGGAACGCGTGTAATAAATTATTGCACACGTTCCGTTCTGCGTGCCCAAAGACCGCAGAATAGGGCATTCTCTAACCATGTACTAATGTGCAAAATGCATTTGTTACCCTCTTCCTGCCAATACACTGATACAGCGATGTATACACTAGGCCGAACTAAAAGCATCTTAAAAAAAGAAAAAAAAGGTGTGCGTGTGTGTGTGTGTGGTGGGGGGTAAGCATCTCTAATACTTCCTCTAATAATTATTTATCTATCTAATACATGTAATAATAATCTGGGGGTCCAGGGTTCGAATCCGGGAGGTGACCGCGTTGTGTCCTTGGGAAAGTCACTTTACACCATTTTCCTCTCCTCACCCAGGTGCGAATTGGGTACCAGCATATTCTGCTGGGGAAGTAAACCTACGACAGACTAGCATCCTGTCTAGGAGATGATTTAAAAATCATCCACTTCATGCTACCGACCCTGGATAAGCTCCGGCTGCATAGGCCTCATAGGCCTTGAAGGAACTGACTTTACTCACTTACTAACATTATGTTTAATATTTTACCTTTATGTTAACCGTGATCACCCTCAGAGTTGCAATCACAGCTCTGAAAACTTTCCTGGAACACACCAAGATGACAGACATGCTGGAGAGCTTGGAGGAAGGGGATGCTTGGTCTCTCATGGAAGATGAAGTAGAGTATCCAGAAGCCATTACTATCTTAGCAAAGTGAGTCTGAATAATCTTGCTTTTTTTTCAGTCATCTTGTGCTTTATTGTATTCATGTAATATATTCATCGTTCATTTGTTAACGTTTCTTTGTAAAAAAAAAAGGAATATAGTGTGTCAGTGATGTGCTTTACGCGGGGAGGATCATAAAGATGGCATGTTTCTGAAGCAATACCATTAACTGAAAAGCATGTTGCATTATCAGTGAAGCTCGTCATATCTACAAAACGGTATCTCCAAACTGAAGTGTTTTGTAGTGATTGGAAATAGAGCAAAAAAAATAGCAGCAATAAAGACAAAATTTTGTTATGTCAAGAGGTATGGCTATTAATTCATATGTGTCCAGAATATAGCTTTTATAAGTGGCTTTGACAGAAATTGTTTTGTTAGTGTTTTGCTGATTAATGTAGCCCCCACTAACTTTAATGGTTGTTTGGGGATAATGATGATCCTGGTCATATAGCGGTCAGCAGTTTACTGAACAATGGTAAATTAAATTGTAAATTCAGTCTTGTCTCATTTTTTGTTTCACTCAAACCGTTAAAAAATGTTTGCTAGTAATATATATATATATTTTTTTTTTTTCCCAGAGCTTTGATCAATGAAGAAAAAGAGACCCACCTTGGAGACATAGTCAACTCCCTGACATCAGTATTGTCCAGTCTGTATGAGTCACAGAGAGTAACAGTGGCAGCCTTCTTTGCAGAGGTAAAAAAAACAAACCCAGTAAAAACAAAAACAAAAAACCCTCCTTTTATTGAATGCTGATCGGAGAATGAGTACAGTTCATTGGTGTTACTGCCCCTGAAACACTTCTTGAAAATTTGCCTACCCCTGAAAACCGCCGGGATCCAGGAGCCGCGAAGGCCCCGGTGGGGTGCAGGGGCAGCGCCCTGCTTGGGGGACCAGGAAAATAATTTTATGACAAGTCCCCACTCCGGATTTCCGGCTCATCCCGGAAAAATAACACCCATGGTACAATTGCATAGTGTGACTAAAGAGTAAAGGCTTTTTTGCATCTATAGTCATAGTTTGACTGAAGAGTAAAGGCTTTTTTGCGTCTGTAGTTAAAACTATTTAAATTCTACAGTACGTGCACTGGTATAGCTGGAAGTATATACTTGAAGTACTAACTGGTAATTGTAAGGGAAGGAGTTATGAAGTGAAGGCAAAAAATGCGAATTTGGTGGCATTTACTGGATTAGCACTAGAGAAAAATGGCTGTCGAAAAATCGTTTGGCTTTAAGTCATGCAATTGAGATTACTTTTCATTTTTGAAGTAATTCTCTGTATTTCCTGCCTTAAACTCATATATACAAAATTAACACATATTACTATAACTAATAAAGAGTACCGGGACATGAAATCTTTTTTTTTTTTTTTTTTCAAAAGTTTGGTTCTATTGTGAGCTGTCTTGTTTCATTTGTTTTCCATTTTCCTGTAGATTTAGGCCTAGGATATTCTAAATTTTAATCATATACATTTTATGCTGCATTAGCTGATCAACCAGAAATGTGGTGGTGATGAGGATTTAGTCCAGCTGGTTATGAACAGCCTCTTAGGACGACTGGTTGACGAGTCCCACATTGTGCGCATGCTCTGTGTCCGAGGTCTGGGCAACATTGCCAGCGTGAGCAAAGAGCAGGTATGTGCATCACTTTAGAGCTTATGTGAGATAGCCTGTTCATTAGGGATATGTTGTAGCAAGTGTTGAAACATCTTGACGAAATTTCGTTCAGCCTATTAAGTATACATTTTATATTTTACAGAAATAAAAGTATGTGCTGCTCGTCGCTCAATCCCATTCAAGACTCGTTCATATACGCATACACTACACACATCGCTCACAACACGGTGACTGGGAAATAACAACAATACGCGTTGTAAGAACATCACTCAGTCATGATGGCAGAGTAATAATGGTCGCTACAATGTGGAACTGCTCTTACTCTCAGCATATTTATTAAGGTTTGACGTACAGATTACATACAATATAGATATTGTGTAATATTGCATTCACCCTATTGATAGAGATTACGTGGGACCGCATTAGCATATTGTAGGTTTTATAAATATATTACACTAGTACTCACTGTAAATCACTGAAGTGACAATCTTGAGCATAGACTATTATCATTCATTTAAGGAAACTAATACTGAAAATAGAGTTCCATCAGACCCATGTGAATGAATTACCAAAACTGAGTAAATGATATCGTTGCAGGCAATGCCATCTTTCTGAATAATAGTTTTTGTTCCTGTTATTGTTTACTAAATCTGTATAAATTCCTTGTGTATCATAATTTTATAAACAGGTGCAAGCCTATGCTACGACCATTCTGTCTGCTATGATGGCAGGCATGGACGACAAAGAAGACCCTGAAGACTATATCACAACTGAAGCTATGAGTGGCCTGTCTCGTATTCTCATGGAGATCCAGGAAGAACACATCAGGGCTATCCTTATCAACGTCTCTTTGAAAATAAGGCCCTGCTTAGAAAAGGTTGGGTTTTTTTTTAATTGAGTTTTGTAAGAGCATATTTTCTTATTATTCTCAATAGGGTTCAGTTTTGTTGTTTATATAAAATTATGTATGTTATCTTATCAGCAGCTTCTGTACGAATGTGACATTTTTCTCATGGGTATATATTGAGAACATAATATAGCTTTTTTTTAGCTGTAGATAAGATTTCACCTCTTCATACAAACTTATTTAGGATTGAGGACTGTCCATTTTAAGAAAGCATTAATTTTCATTGAGTGTGTACTGGTAGGCTACTCTAGAGTTGCTGAAATGAGCTCAGTTTTGTCATTTAACAAGATGAACACTTGTTCATTCACAAAAAAAGGTAGATTGGAAGTTGTTCTTGAATATTTACATAATTTTCTTTCTTAATCTTATGATCTTATATTAGTCATGTAATAAATGTAATGAATACATATTCGTATTAAAACCTTTCTTTTAATGGTATTTTCTGTGTTGCTTCTTCAACAGGATAAGTGTGCTGTTAGAGCACAGGCCTTCAGGCTTTTTGGCAACCTGTCGCGGTTTGGGGATGGTCCGTCCAAAGCTCCATTCCTGGAGCAGATTCACAGCAACTTCATTAGCTTACTTTTGCACCTTAATGACAAAGAAGAAGAAGTCAGAGAAGTAAGTATCCAGGCCATTTTTTTTTATAACCCTATCCTCTTTACTACAAAATCACTATTTTTTTTATTGCAAACAGTTGTAGAATTCCAAAGTCACAAAGTTTTTTTGTTTTTTTAAATTTAGTTCCCTAGATATTTATCCCTTCACTGCGTTAGATTCTCAAATATAATTATGGCATGCAACAAAGCACAGAACAAATACCCGGCGAGTCTTTTATCTGTAACCCCCTTATTTATTTTGGTCTGAATGAAATTTAAGCAGAGAATTGTCTAAAAGGCTCATGGAAGGAGAAAATAATAGTTTTTGACAAGCTTCATAGTGGTAAGAGCTTTGAACTCAGGGGAGGGTAAAGGCAGTTTTTTAGTGAACACTTGTAGAATGAATCTAACAATGAATATGACTACCACCACTAATCAGCAGTACAGAACTCGCTTTAAGGGTCAATTTAGCACCTACAGTAGTAGATGGTATAAGTTGTTAAAGTGAATGTGCAGTTTGCTAACTGAATAAAGTGAAAGATAATAAATAGTTTGGCCTACATTTCTTGTTCACTTGTCTCAAAAACATTAAATTTAGCTACTTAATATTAATAAAGAGGAGGCATTGGGTTTTGTCCTGACCTGATTCTGACAAAAAGGAAGATTGAAGGAAGGTAAAAAAAAAAAAATCTTTGCTTCATAGTTCACAAGACCCTTTGTTAGCATAACCATTGGAAGGAGTATTGTACAATTACAGAGGAAACCTCTGACGTGATTATATTAGAGATTTTTTTAAAAATGCAGTCACCATGTCTTTTCTTCCAGGCTTGCAAGTATGCTCTGCGGCTTGTTGGACCACTCATGGGATCTGAGGTCATGAATGATAAATTTCAGCGTCACCTCCTGGAAGAAAGCCATGTTCATTACGGAGAATTTATGAATGACCTTGCAAAGCTGATTGTGAGTGATACTTCATAAGAAAAATAGTTATGATGCTTTCTGTTTACATTTTTCCTAAGAAAAATTATGTAAAACAAAAAGAGTTAAAACTAAAAACCAGTTAACTGTATCAATACATTTTTTTTTTTATTCTGAAAAATTCTTATACCGGGTACTTCATTAAATCGTGATATGCTTTCTTATTTGCATGTGCCCAAATTAAATTCATGTTTATTTAAAAGCATTATGGATCTGATAATAAAGTTCCTTAAGTAATATTTATTATGCCTAAATTTAAAAGATTCACGACCGTATTTTAAAACAATTTAATAAAACAAAAAAGACTTATGTTTTTCCACAATTTTTTTGGTCCATTTTATTGCTTGTAATTCATAAATATAATAAATTACTTTTTCATCCAGATTCAGGACTTTCCAGAGAAGATCAATTTCTATGTGATGGGATGTGTATCTTTTTTCAAAAGTGCTTGGCCAGAGATTAAAAGCAACGCAGCCATGTTCATAGGTAACAAATGTGCACATGTAGGCCATTATTAGACTTAACCCTAACCGTACACCGAGGTCAAAACATACCCCAGAGGTCATTTTTATGGCCATTATGCTTATTATGGAAATTTCTTCTTTTTTTTTTCCGTTGGCCTATTCGTCAAAAATTCATTTTGACAAACTTTTGTGTTAAATTTGTTACAAAGGGTTTCGTATTGAATTGACCAGTGGTAATTACTTTACACTCTCTGACACCAATTTCTCTACGTTGAGTGGGATCACAATGTCACCCCCAGTGTACGGATAAGCATAACCTGATTTTGTTCTATGACAAATGAGGGGTCACATTGTCACTCCATTTGTACGCATAAGTTTTTGGGCTATATGAAACATGGGGCTACACTGACACTACCGATATAAGGATACAAATGTAAAACACAACTTATGGATAGGGTTAATATAGATCTACTGAGATCCACCATCTGATCAAGTCAGGGAAATAGGTTTTAATTGGGAGTGTAAAGGGGAGTAATGATGGAATTTTTTTTTTTCAAAATGATTAAGCAAATTATTATAATAATGGCTGTTATTCAGACAATATTCTTGAGAAGGTTGATGTCAAGAAAATTGATATTTTTTTTAGTGTTTTTGAGCCTGAATCATTAACCACTAAGAATGTCTAGATCTAGAAGTGGTAGAGACTGAAGTAGATTTTTTAACGTCGGTTTTCCAAGTGGTAGAGTTAAGTGGCATCTGCACTTTCTGTGACAGCAACCCTTTTTCAAAATAATTTTTTAAATGAACACAATTATGTACATTGAAAGCAAAAGATCCTGAAGTTTCTATATGATACTGTTGTTTATTTCATGCAAGTGATTTATAAAAAAAATACTGTTGAGAGACAGGATTCACCATATGACATTGTAAGCTGATGTGTATTCTAGCTGTGGTGGAAAATTGGATGCACAAAGCAAAACTTGCCCGCCTAATTCTGGAAATGCATTAGATCACCAAGAGATTAATTAAGGTGGCAAGAAACGTCAATAAAATTAAAATACCCGACTCAGTCAAATTTAGTCAGTATTAGTATTAGGTACATTTGGGTCTAATGAAGATTTATTTTGTATTAGATTATGTGTTTCTTAGGAGGAGTCATATTGTTTATTTTTTCAAAAATTCATTGATGTAGATTTTTTTTTTATTATTTTGTTATACCTCTTTGTTCCTTGTCTATCCAGGTTTTCTTCTTGGAAACTTGCCGAAAGAAATGCAGAAGAGCATTACAAAGGAACATATTTGTGCAGGTATGGTGTTTTCATTGTAATATTTGTAAAGATGTTCATCAAAGCCTTTATTTTTATTTTCTCTGTATTTTTTTTTCCGGGGGAAGGGGGGGTGGGGGGGATTTACTTCTTACTCTCCTACATTATATTGATCGTTATTGCCCCCTTTTACAAAAAAAAAGATCAGAGGTTGAGGATGACGTGAACATTGAAAATGATCATGGAGATTTAAACTTGCTCAACAAGAATTACGGTACTGGAATAGGACATCACAACAATTATCTGAAGTCTACCTGTAGACATGCAGGGGGTTTATAAGTCACTCAGAAGTGGTGAAGATATCCATGGCTATAGTTTTATTTATTGTAATTAATCAGAATCAAATCATTATAATTTCAAGGGTTTTTTTTAACTGTTTCTTTCACCGATGAAAAGGCATGGGCAGCAATTATAACTCATTGCCTTGCAAGTATGTGAAACAAAGAATTATAGGCCGTCATATTATTATCCTAAACAGAAAGGATAAAGTGATTGAATCTTCATTTAATTGAAATTCTTGTGAGAAATCATAAGCATGTTTCACTAGGGCTGGGAGAGAAATTTCTGGTCCATTTTTTCCTTGATGATTTTTACTGTTTTAGTTATGAATTGTTTGTTGTTTCCGTAACAGCATTGATTCAAACACCGACAACTCACTTTTATCTGTCTTTTTTGTTTACCAGCATTGATCCTTCTGTTGAAAGACCCATCGTCTTCTGTCAGAGGAAAATCTGCTGAGGCCATGAGCCTTCTGTATGAGTTCTAAGATTCGCACTGCAGGGGAGTGCAAGTTGTGTTGTTTGGAAAGTAGAATCTACGTCATCGAAACAAGTAGATCAATTGAGTTAGCAATTAGCATCAGTTGACTAATTTGTTCAAAATATAATGTTGAAACTTAATTATTTATAATAAGTAAGGCTGTTGTTTGTTTGTTTACAGATTTCATTCTATGGCTCTTTCATCTTTTTTCAGACTTGCTTGGCAAGGAAAGTTATTATTGGAGAATTTTATTAAAGCATATTATTATATTTATAAAATGTGTATCGGATGTTTTATGTCACTTTTTACGTGTTGGGCATTTCTTGTTAACTGTCTTGGGGAGAAATGATGATGACTGCCTCTAGGAAGGAGAATAATGCATTTAATGTCAGAATAAACATATTACCCAAGTGTAACAAATTCCCCCCCAAAACATTGAAGAAGTTGAAAAGTGTGTGTGGTCAAACAAGTTAAACTTAAAATGTGCATGAATAATGTATGCTTTGATTAGAGGCATGGACGAATGGAGGCAGTGTGTATGTGTGTAAGACAGAGAGACAGACAGAGAAGTAGAGAAAAAAAAAGAGAGGTACATGTATGTGTGTGGGGTGCGGATCGTACATCATATCCAGGCAAGATGAACTCTTTGTTTTTTATAACTGTTAGTGTCTGGAGTACTGTATGACATTTGCATACTGGTACTCAATGTTTAGTTTCAACTTGTTAACATTTTATGGTTCTTGTTTTGTTTTGTTTTTAAAAATGAAGCACATCTTTGGTTGCTATAAGTTAACCCTTCAGATATGGCTTAAATGATTCGTAATTTTTTGTGTTAAAAAAATGATGTTATTTTTAATGTGTTTTCTTTTTTTTTCCATTAAAAGGAATCGTTCTCTGTAATGTTAAAAATTAAGTGAGGATTATTGTGCTCAGAATAAAAAATGTATTCATACATTTTGATTTAATGTAATTTTCTCTTTCTCTTGTTTTATGTATGGCTAAAACGGTTGAGCATAGAACTGAAGAAAGAAAGTATAATGCACCTACTGGAAAATATTTGAGTTGAAAAACATTTGAGTTGATTTGAAAGATGTCTCACAAATTATAATATTATGACTATACAATGCCTGCTTGGTTTATTTTATAAACAAGTGTCTTTTCTTAACAGGGTTTATATGTGATTATTTACTGTAATTTTTGCTTGTTTTGTCTTTTTCAATGTAATATTACTTTTATAAACTACTTATCACACTCCAGACTCGCAGTGGTGGTGGCGGTGGTGGGGTGGGGAGGGGGGTGGTGGTGGTGGGTGGAGGGGAGGAAAGGTAGGTGTTTATAATCCAGTGTGATGATTGTGTTATACTCCTGTCACTGCTATTTTCACGTCTTTGAAGAGGAAATTTGTAAAAGGCAACATATTTGGTTTGATAATTTCGTCAATTGTTCTCATGCATTAATGTTCTAGCGGCCATAAATGTTCCACTTTTTGGTGCAAAGGAATTGATACTGTTGACAATTTACTTCTCCCAAGACAGTTGAGAACAGCATGGTCATTACAATTACATGTTTGACCTATAAATGCCATGAATTCTTAAAGTAGCGTATAATTAATTTTGTGCAATAAGTCATCTCATTTCAACTGAATTTATTTTCAAGAGTCTTGTCATTCTGATATGTATTTCTTTTTATGTAAATTATCATTGATAAAGTTACAATACTGACAAAGTTGTTTATGTATGCACACCGCATCAGAAAGTGTCACTTTTTGCAATTACATTTTGTCAACATTCACCACGTAAGATTGATTGATTAATCATAATTATTTTTATGGATTTCAAATGCTTTTCAATGTTGCAACATATCTTGTGACTGTATTCACTAACACTGCTCATTTTTTAAAATGTTATCAAGAGGGTTTCACTCTAAAATGTTTTTTAGTCTCATGTTTGTTGTTGCAGTTTTACCATAACTGTTTCTATTAATTTTATACATGTACACAGTAAGATTAATAATAGTGTATTGATATTGTAGGTCTGTGTTCATTAAAATCTAGTGGAATTAATCAGATTAATATTGTGCTTATGTGTGTTTTAAGATACAGTGGAATTCACAGGTATTGTATTAAGTACATCAGGAACGAAATAAAGATAGTTAAGTGAAAGTTCCATCCTCCTCGCACGGCCATGGATTCTATAAGAGGTTATATACGCCATAACAGAAAACAATTAGGTCCATGTGCTTTTTTTCACGTACTCTTGCTAAAATAAAATTAGACCAGCTGACACGAAACAAGCTTCTGGTCCACTCAGTGGAGGGACAAAAAAAAAAAAGGAAAGCATTGTTTAGTTTCAAGTTATTGTCTTTGTTGCTGCTCAAGAAAAAGTCAAATGAATATTCTAATGTACCTTTTATTTTCGTAAATTTTTACATTAAAGTGCTTGTATGTCAGTATGGTAGTTCTTTAGTTCCAGGCCCCAAACCGATTGTAGATCCAGGTTCAAAACCAGTGGCATCAGTTTGTTTTTTTGCTTTAAAGACTCTCTCAACACTATGCAGTTAGAACATTGAGTCAAATTGTGCAATTCATTGTCATGTATTGTACAGTCATGATGAGTGAGCGTGATCCTCACAAGACAAGTCTGTATACGACTACAATTTCTTAGCTAAGTTGGTATCATTGAGGATCTTTATTCATACATTGCTTGCTTACTTCTCACAAAAGCAAAAAAACAATGATGGAAATATATGTACTAGGTCAGTTTAGTGTGAATAAAAACATGTTCATGGAACTGGCAATCTATAATGTGAGAAGATACAAATAAAGATGTGACAAGCAGCAAGTCTACATGGGAGAAGCAGTACTTGATTTTACCCACTTCAGTTGCTTGAAAAAATTGCAAATTCATTATTTTATGATTACCGTCCACATTGCTTGAACTTGATGCTTGACAAACACAGTTAAACTTAAAATGCTTGTTATCTTAGAGAGCCCTTTAGGCAATTTTTCATCACCCGGTGACAGCCTGAAATTCCCTGAGCTGGCCCTGCTTTACTGAAAAATGACAGTTTTTTTCATTGAATGTGATGTAAAATTAATATCCAATGTTCTATCAAATGTTCTTGATATAAAGAAATTAATTGGCGTCCTTAAAATTCCACTGAATCATGAAAAATGTACACTAAGTAAAAGTTAGAAAACAATAGTATTAAGACTATTAATTGCTACCTATGGTATTCCAGCAAACTGTGCTATATATGGAGTTAATTTTATTCCTTTGGATGAGCTTTTTTTCATGAAACTTTTGCAATAAATATTTCAGCTTATCTTCTGAGCTTACATTTGTGATGCAGGAGTTGAAAAGACAACTTTAGCTAGCATTTTGAAATAAATCATCATCATTCCAATCCTAAATTTGGTCACACTCCTTTCTTACTATTTGTACAATGTGATGTTATTAATGTTATATTGCAAGTGATATTTTGGACGTAATTAATTAATTTGATTTTCAGGCACATAAAAATGCTACCATCTCAGTAGCCAATATGTTCTTGTCTTAAGCCAGGAGTAACCTATCAATCACAAGTAGTAAAATGTTTCAGAATACAATTACAACTTTTCAACCCCCTAAAAAAGTTTAGTCTTAACGACAAAAAACTTATAAGAGTGAAAGACAAAAGAACACGCAGAATGAAGTTAGTATTTCAGTTTTATCTTCAAAAGTACAGTGAAATTGTGAAGGATTTTTAATCATGAAACATTTTTGTTATGATTCTGAAAGGGACTGGCTGAACTTTAAAGTTCTGGCATGGTTAGCTGAAGATGTGCATTGACTTTGTCAACTAAATCAGACTTTTTATCTTTGGATTTAACAGCAATTCCGTGGTCTTTGAGCCAGGTCATCAGCGTAACGGTGTTCACTTTATTCAGCTGAAAATTGGAAATTGACAAAGACAGTTTAAAAAAGTGAAAAAAAAAATGTTCATGTGAAATTCTAAAACTAGATACAGGTATTCTAGGTATTGCATTCACCTCAGTAATTAAAGGATCAGCAACAATGTTAGGTAAGAACTTTTTTTATCACTGTCTCATAAAGACCAGAATGCTTCTAGACAAACACTGTAGGGATAAAGAATGTTTTTCTAACAGGGAAAAAAAGAAAACACTAGTAGTCTCTTTTTCAGACATTTTTAAAGTTGCCTTTGTTTACATATATACTTAAGAAAACATTTTTTTTTCTCTAGATCTATACTTTTACTAACTTTTAACAAATGCATTTTGTGGAAAACTGATCCATTTAAATTTTACTCATAATATTTGTCTAAATTGAACAGAAAAATTCTTACCTGGTTGCATCTTGCAAGTGACTCCACATCCACACTCTGAATTTGTGGTTTTGATCTCTGTTTCTTCGGAACTTGATCTTCCTGAAAAATAGTACGACGTTGGGAATTTATTAACAGTGTCTTGACAAATACAAAATAAAGCCCAGAAGAGTCGACTGATTCTATGGAAGTTATGACCCTTATCATGTTTTTTTGTAATTAGGTAGAGCATATATTAAATTGACTAATATGGTTCATAATTGCATGCATGTCTTGTCTGAAGAAATTAAATAATCTCAGAGTCTAATATACCATCCATGAATTGCTAGAAAGAACTGGTAAGAGAAAATCAGACAAGGACATAGCACATAAACAATGAATATGGATTAGGCATAACCTAAGAAGAACTAATACAAGCATTACCAAAATGACACTAAGTGGAATCTGCAAGGACAAAGGAGTAGAGGAAGGCCAAAATCAGCAAGTGAAAGAGAACTTGATGGAGATGCCAAGAAAATACAGCTGGATAAAATTGCACAAGACAAGCTTCACGGGAGAAGGATTGTTGATGGCCTATGCTTCATTGGGAGTTAAAAGGGTAAGAGAAAAAAGTATACTATTATTCTATGGTTAAAATCAGTGAGCATGTTCATGGTATATGCAAAACTACATTCTTGACACTTTCTGACAGTCATAAAATCTGATTATCAAATCATCCCACTACTTAATGTACGAGGAAAAATTACCTCTTTATTCAACTTCCGTTTTGCAGTATCAGGTGCACCAGTCAATGAATTTCTTATTTTGTTTGCAGATGACATTGATGCTAAAGTGGAAGACAAATCCAAAGGTTCCCCAAATGGTTTTATAACTGACCGTTTTGAAGTGACATGATTTGAAACTGAAGCTTGAATGTTGAAGTGAGAAGGGTGTGCAACGGAACGTGGGTGGATATTATTATTGGATTTCACACGATTTGAAAATAATGGCACTGTGACAGAACTTTGATCTGGCCATTGCAACTTGGTTCCACTTTCAGCAACTTGAGCAAATGATTCCTTAGTAGTAAGAGTAGGAGGATGCGAGTTGGCTTTGAAGATAGGTACAATTGTTCCTGATTTGGGACCATTTGTTCTGGGAGTTTCATTTGATTTCTTGGGCTGAGATGGATTTTTCTGTTTTGCTCTGAACAGAGGAACCAGCTTTGTGGCTTGTGCAGTAGCTGACTTGGAATCTGCATTTTGCTTATTGCTTGTATGTTCTGAGATTAAACTGATATTTCCATGAGAACTATTACTGACACTCGATGCTCTGTTATTTGTCACACTTGTATCTTGTGCATTGACAAGTACCCCTGATGTCTCCATTGCGCATACTTTTTGAGACAACACTCCATTTTGTTCATCCTCCAAATTGTGTTTGACATTTTTCTTTGACATTACATTTGTGTGCAGATGAACCTTATCTTGTGCCAGAATTGCTGTTGACTCAGTGACTGCATCAGTTGCGTTCTGACATACATTTGCATTATCTTGTTGCCTCTCTTTCCGAGGTGAGCCTGCTTGCAAGTGCTGTTTGAGTGTTGACTTCTCTGTTTGACTGTTGCAATAAAGATGTGCCAAAGACTTTATGTTCCGAAGGGGAGCTTCTGACTTTTTGAGAGGCTTCCGCGATAAGTTAACTTGCTCAGCATCCTGTGTTAAGATAGATGAATAGACAAAAAAATGAACTGAAAGTCAAAGCATGACACACAGATTGCATGACACATTTATTAAATTTAAAAGTAGACCTAAGTATTATGAATTGCCATTGCATCTGAAACATGCACATTAATATCACACTGTCACCTCAGTATAATATTTTCATAATTTAATAAATGTCATCAAAGTAAAGTGGTGCTAAAATTATATTAAGTTTTTCTGAAACTTACTTGTCCATACTTTTTGTGAAGAAATATATTTCTTGCATTCATAAGACCAGAATGCGTAGTTAAACAGTTTGGGAAGTGATCCGATTCTGTATTTAAATGTCCTGTAACCATATACTATTTACAGTTACAAAAAGTATACTGCTTTGTTGAAGATTAAACACAAAAATACAAGGCTTCAGGAAAGTATGAAGAGAGATATTATTTCAACTAAAACACTGAAGTACTAACCTCTGAAGCTGTGTGTAATGAAGGTTCTGCATAGCGAATCTTAGGTTGAAAGCGCAGAACTGTGCCGCACACTGAGCTTAGCTTGCTATGCATATCTTGAAGGAAAGCTGTCAGTATTGGTTTTGAATCTACCCTTGGGATTATCTGTACTGGGCCGGCTCTTAAGCATATGCTGGGGTATGTGTCTTGTGTTAAGGATCAACTGATAGAAGAGTAATCCATCATTCAACAGCTGAAAAATTCTTTTATTTGAATACATTCATATATATTATGCATAAATTACACATATATTACATTCTTGATTAATTGTAATGGTTGGTAAGGACTTGAAGCCAATGGAAAGACACTTTATATGATTTTTTCTCTCCTCACTTATGTGAGAATTACGTCCAATATACTGCTCTGTGGAGAACAAACCCATGAGACAAGCATCCTGTCTAAGAGATAAATGAGTATCATTCATAAGCTCCGCATCTTTCGGCCATATGAGCCAAGAAAGTACTTTTTTTTATATACAACATAAATGTGTTATCTCAAGTATTTGTGAGTCACAAGTTTGAACAATAAATAATAAGAACATCAATAAGAAAAGTGAGAAAGCCACTCAAAATGGATATGTGAAGAGACGTCCTCCTCCAGAGGCCCAAAAGCTTACTTGGCAATACAGTATGTCCTCATCTGTCTCTGGAAGGCGATAGCCATACTGGAAAAGAAAAATGCACTAAACATAGAAATCAAATATAAGCAAAAATTCATTAACTGAGAAATTTGGAAGTGATGGAGAAAAGTACATATTCATATGCATGACTTATCACAAGAATGACTAAATTTTAATGAAAACAATCTTATTTCATCCGTACGATTTAATTCAAGTCTTCATAATTGTACAGAATTCCCATTTCTAATTATTTCTTGTTAAAACAAAGAAATCACTTTGAGTGTAAGTGGGGTTAATACATGGAACCTTCATGAACATTGATTTGATGCAAAGTTTAATTACATTGACTTATTACTCCTCTTTTCGAACAACATCATATCACTAGGGAAGTCACTCAAGTGGTCAAAAAGTCAAGGCCACTTTGTACTGGTGGGATCTCGCTTAATATGTGTTATGTCTCAACTTATTTTTCTTTAGAGAGGAAACATGACTGTTTGCACATCCTAAATCTTTATTACCAGAAGTGAGATGACACAGGCAGAGGGACTTGTCAAACTTTCTCACAACTAATGGACCATGGGTGCCATGAGGACAAAGCACATTATTTATGCATGAAAAAATTAAAAGGGTGAGATAGACATGTGAGCAAATTGTACCGCCATAAACCAAGACTCCCCAGGTTTTGTTTTCAGACACCTTGTAAATGAGGAAATAACCAAACCCTTGTGTGTTAATAAGTAATAAGACTTTAGATGAATACCAACCCATGATCAAGAAATTATGCATCTTTCATTACTTATTAGCTATGAATGACTTACTGTGTTCTTCCAATGTCTCTTCAGGTCTTTATAGGTCACAAAAGGACTTTCTCTTGGGATTGACAATGAAAGAGTACAAATTCTGCCCCGTTTCATACTGAAATGAAGATAATGAATGAGTTCTTGTTTTTGTTTTCTTGAATAAAGAACTGATCATTTTGACAAATAAAGTTAAATACTAAAAAATACAAAAGCCACTATTGACCAAATGTACAATAACAATATCATTACAACTGAAAATTAGATGTGATCAACCCCCCAGCTAAATATGTATTCGAAGTTTGAATAAATCAAATTTATTACTAATTATTGAAAATGCAGATTCATCTTAATAAATAAAAGTATATACATTAGATATAGTGGCGTTAAAAAGGGCTGAATAGTGAAGCTATCATATTCCAAACCAGAAGATTGTGCATTAAATCCTTGCCCCAAAGGTCCTGGTGTTGAATCATTAGGAAAGACTGTTTGACCCAGTAAGCCTTGAAGATCTTTATTTTCTTTTAATGGAAGTGGCAAAACAAGAAACATCCATGAATTCCCAGATTTATGACAACTATTTATTTATTCCATTTGATTTTGCAGAATAGAGACGAGAGGTAAAGATTATCAAGAATGTTACAAGTTCTCCTCTACTACTAGCCTACATATGTATTTAAGTTGTATACGTCTGATAATTCCTATTCATGTGACCTTGGAAGGATATGGCACCAACAATCTGACACTTCAACTTGTCTGATTTGCCCTTCTGTAGATTTCACTATTTCCGTCATTTCATTTTTACTCAGATTAAGGTCCTCTATCTGGGGAAAAAAAAAAGAAAGAAAATTAAAGCTGTGGAATACACAGTTAGCAATAAAACAAGTACCTTATTTTTTTTCCTCAGAGTATACCTGCATTTGGTTGAAGTTGCTATTATTGGTCATAAAAAGGAGTTGCTATTGTAGCTCAAAGGCAATAAAAATGTGGTTTAGAATGAAGAGAAAAAGAAAATAAATCCAATAATGCAGTGATAAAAAGTCCTAAGTAGATAAACATGTAAACTTGAGGTATTGAATTTTACTTCCCGGAGCACAAATACTAATGCAAATACACTGCATTTTGTAAAAAAAAAAAGAAGAGTCACTTCAGACAGGTTAAAAGAAAAAAAAAGAATTTTGTTCTACACTTTCTCTCTCATACTCATACAGCTATTCCTGAAATATATTGAACTGAATACCTGCAGTGGAATTGATTTCACGATAGATCCAATCAGTGAGACAAAAATTTCTTCTTTGTTTGCATATAAATTCATTTCTGAAACAAAGGTAGGCAATATAAACAAGACTGCATTCAACATTTTTTGTTCTTTCTTAAAAATGAACTTGAATGTGGTTAAAAAAAACTAGTAACTTTTTTATCATAGTCGCATATGATTAATTCTTTTTGTTTAAAAATTTCACACTCTACTTGAACCTTTGCCGATACTTAAGCTAAACAAAACAGAGAGAAAAGCATGGATAACTGGGAATTTTGTATGTACTGCAAAGTCCACTAACTCAAAAGTGATGCATCTTCCTACAAAATATTTAATACGGTGAACCTCGGAGGTTTACGGGAAGCAGCCAATAATGTCCTTGCTTAATCCAAGGTCTCATTGAATACAAGGTCATAGGAAACTGTGACTCCAGGGAAGGCCTACATAATCACTGCACCTCAACAAAGTCCTTGTTTCTTCACCGTAGTTCATTTGTCCAAATAAACTGGCTTTGACAATCGGCACACATTAGGCCACCCTACTTTCACTCTCCTCAAGCCAAATCTTGGCCCCTGAGGCTAGGCCTAGAGATCTATACACCTCTGATGTCTACTCAATGGTATAGCCCATCCCTTTTGCCCCCTCCTAACTCCCCTTTGCACCTGCAGTTTGGTGAAGCCCACCTCCCCAACCTCCTCACTGCTATTTAATAAGTATTTGCTCCACAAATAAGTACACTGCATGAGTAGGCACTAAAAAATCTACATATCGAACCAGCCAAGTGGACAATAAATACACAGGAATTGCCTCAAAGAGGACAGATCTCATTTGTCCTGTCAACTGGGGATGAGAGGACCAGATTTTAAGAAGATAACCTCGTTACAGTCGAGGCTGGTAGATTTTGGTACTCATACTTGTTCAATCAGAGGTACAAATACAAAGGCAAAAAGAAAGAAAAAAACCGAACTTTAAGTTTTGCTCGTTGAATGTGAGGTCTCAATGGGTCTAAGCTCATTGTATTCAAGGTTCACTGCATGTGCTTATGGCCTACACAACTACAAATAGACTAATTCTTCTCCAAGTCTTCCTTCACTAATATTGTAAAAAAGATGTCTACTAATAAGTTTTCGAAACAACAACAAAAATTGACTCTTTACTTATGCCATTTGCATAGCCATCATGCACAAGGAAGTCTCGACCTGCGGAAAAATATGTTTGTAATAAATCACTCAGTCAGCCAATACATTAAAAAAGTTGTTTTAATTTGAACACAAGAATTAAGAAAGTCTAACAATAATGGCATCAACTTTCGCTGAGTTTGTATAATTAAAATATTACCTTCAAATGTCTAAGAGAGATGTTCAAAAATTCAGTCCCATAATGTTTTCACAAAACCATAAGACTTTGATATTCATCTCCCTGATGTATTGTTATACAAAATTTATGATCCAAATTTTCATTTCATATATATAATAATGTGGCTTCTTTTGTCTTTTACAGACGACCGAATTTTTGAAATGTTGGCTGGACAACAGCACTTGCCTACTCTTGTACAATTTTAGACTGTGAGCGTGCATCAAGTACACATGGGATCTTTGATTTTATAGCGCATCTCCAATACAGCTCGGCCTTTTCATTTACCATAATAATAAATGGGTGGCATAACGTCAGACTGATTAGAGCAAAGGACTCCCTATCAAGGGTCCTGGCTATCTCTGGACAAACATGTTATGTCCTTAGTAAAGACACCTTACATCATTTTTACTGATCTCAACCAGTAAATTAGGTATAAACATATTCCGTGGGGGAAGTAAACCAATGAAACAGACTGACGTCTTGTCAATGTCATGGAGAAGATGTAAAAATCATTTTTGCTTCGCGCTATTGAAACCAGGACGAGCTGCGATTATGTGGGCCTCATAGGCCTTGAAGGAACTTTACTTTACTGCAATAACATATAAAGTAACAAAGCAAATGAATAATGTGCCAAATATCTTTATATTAATACAAAAATTAATGTTCGTAAGTACTTTCCATATTCGACGATAAAGGTTTTTTTGAAAATTAGTTTCTTTACTGATATTTTTTTTCCATGTTATCAAACATATACTACACCTTGAATGAACCAGTCTCCCAGCTTGTTCCAAGAAGGAGCCATTCTTGCCATCGCTGTATATCGAAGACATG
>JBDFRD010269731.1:0-10889 GCA_039654405.1 Bullina lineata
AGAGAGAGAGAGAGAGAGAGAGAGAGAGAGAGAGAGAGAGAGAGAGAGAGAGAGAGAGAGAGAGAGAGAGACTAGAGCTTATTTCTGAATAGCAGGAAAACAAATCTAATGCTCTATTTCCAGATAACTGCACCAACACTGAGCCCCTATTTGTTTTAAACTGACTGTCCTTCTCTTCCTCTTCCCTTCTGCCGTTCTCTCTTTTCCCTCCTACGTTCTTTTCTCTCTCTCTCTTTCTACAAGCCGCACCACACACACACAAAAGTTACCCCGTTAGCTCCATTACCATCACATCCCATCACACTGACATACCAGTAAGTAAGTCATTTGAATGCTTTTGGAAAACTCCAAGCATAGTATTATATTGTTCAACGCTCATTTCATGCTACAAGTGCTACAATTTATTAAAACGTATCAATCTAACCTCACATGACATTGTTAAGTTCAGAGAAAACACAGCATTTCACAGAATATTTCCCGCTATAGCAAACAGCCAGAGGTTTATGTTCACACTCTCACCACCTGGGAAGCATACAAGGTTTCAGAACACAGGGAGATAAAGTAAAAAAAAAAAAGTAAAGTAAAGTTCAAGGCCAACGAGGCCCATAAAGCCGGAGATTGTCCTGGTTTACAGAGCGTGAAGCGGAACATGATTTTACCCCATCTCCTAGACAGGACGCTAGTCTGTCGTAGGTTTACTTCCACAACAGGAAATGCCGGTACCCAATTCGCACCTTGGTGGGGAGAGGAAAAATGGTGTAAAAAGCTTTCCCAAGGACACAACATGATCATTTCGTGGATTCGAAGTCTGGACCTTTGGATTATGAATCAAACACTCTTACCATTCGGCCACCGCGCCACCACAAGGGAAATTACCGGTACATATTATTATTGTATCCATAGTAGAGTTATTCCTTTGCAGTGGGTTTTGTTTCTTTAACTGACTTCATGGAAGCATGTTCATTGTTACACATTCAGTCTCTCGAGGCGTAACATGGGCTGGACCATTACGTCATCAGATGAAACTCACAATAACGTCAGTACCGTCAACAGGAGGTAGAAATACCGTATTTACCACAAACAGGAGGTAGAAATACCGTATTTACCACAAACAGGAGGTAGAAATACCGTATTTTACCACAAACAGGAGGTAGAAATACCGTATTTTACCACAAACAGGAGATAGAAATACCGTATTTTACCACAAACAAGAGATAGAAATACCGTATTTTACCACAATCAGGAGATTGAAATACCGTATTTTACCGCAAACAGGAGGTAGAAATACCGTATTTTACCACAATAGACATGTCAGCAATCCAGCAATCGTTTTAAAAGACGGTGACAATGTTTTCGTCTTTGCTCACTGCTTCAAACGCATTGTCCGAATTAGGTTTGGACTCCCCAACCCGGGCCATATTATTGTCATTGTCAGTGTCGTCATAGCTTCTTCTTTTAGGAGTGATGTCATCTAAATTTTGTTTTTTCCGGAGCCTTTTCTTGCGCCGCAGTTGATGGATCACGGATTTGACCTCCTCTATTGGCGTTACTATGACCATGATCACGGCCATGATGAAGCAAAGGAAGGTGATGAACATAGTCCACACCCTGAACTCGTAGTCTTTAAGGACCTGAAATAAAATAAGCATGTGTTACTGTGGTTTCAGCTTCAGCAGGAGTTAGAGTTTGAGCTTGACATTGTATTTCACATGGGAGCTGGTACATTTAATTAGTTCCCAAAGGAAATGATTTCTGTTTTTGTAAGAGTGATATTGTTTTACACTACAATATGAGTTCGTCAAATCCGAATGTCAATCACAGGAACTAAACAAATAATTACAATTATGTCTTGGAACAAGTCTCGTTTACCTATTACTCATGTTCCCTTAGTGAGGCCTAAGAGATTGAAAAACCACCAATTCACATTATTTTGCACATTCACATTCGTAAGGTAACCCTTGAATACTATTTCGAATGACGAAATGTTGGCTTAGCCTCAGGGAACACAGAAAGTCAAAGAGGGAATAAAACATGAAATAACGAAAACGTAAAATAAAATAAATGCAAAATGAATGTAGAAGGAAATAGAATACAGCACGAAGTTTTCTTAATACCAGTAATGAAGAACGACTGGAAAAATATAAAATAAATCTACGTTATAAAAAAAATGCAGCCATTTCTTTCTTAAGCGATATAGAAGCAACAAAAGCACATGGACAAAGTGCAGAACCAAATAAAATAAATTAGGAAGAATATTTAGAACTGGGTAATGAAAATCATTTCGAACAAGATAACAACACAAAAACCTCCTTTACCTCCAAACTGGTCATAACGGCGGGGAGGATGACGATGAAGATGCAAAAGATGACGATAAATCCGATAATGGACGCATGACGTCCAGGCCTTGAGTAGGCCTCCAGTTCTTCATACGTGGGCCTCCTAACCCCGTCAGCGTACTGGGGAAACTCCTCGGCTGTAGACCGGAGAAGGAAAAGAGAGAGAGAAAGAGTGTGTGTCAAGAAAAAGACAAGGATCTGCAGAGAGTAAAGTTCCTTCAAGGTTTGAGGCCCGAAGAGCTGGAGCTTATCCCGGTTTCGGTAGCGTGAAGCGGAGCAGGTGATTTTTACATAATCTTCTAGACAGGACGCAAATCTACTTCCCAGCATAATATGACTTACTTGACTTAATCCTCTCCGTTCCCGGAGGCGCATAGGGCTGCAACCACTGCTTGCCAACGGACACAGTTCTGAGCGATTATCCTCATTTGGGGCCATGAAAATCTAGCCGCTTTTGGCTCATCTTCTGTGCATTTCCTCCATGTTTTCTTTGGTCTTCCAACCGTCCTCTTCCCTTGTGGATTCCAGTGCAGTGACTGTCTTGTGATGGTGCTTGGAGGTTTTCAGTGTGGCCAATTCAAACCCTCTTCCCTTTTCTAATATCAAGATTGATGAATTTGGTTGGTCTTTTCCCACAGTTCCACATCTGAGATGTTATTCGGTCAACATATCTTCGGAATGTAACACAGACATTTATTGAGAAAAGACTGCAGTTTTGCTGTTGTATTTTTGGTGACTTTCCAAGTTTCTGAAATATAAAGGAGGACAGACTTCACGTTGGAGTTGAAAATTCGATTTTTGGTCTTCATGGAGAGGGCTTTGGAATTCCATATCGGCCGAAGGGTGTTGAATGCATGGCGTGGCTTCCAGGTCCTGGATTTCATATCTCCATCAGCTCCTCCTGTAGAAGATATGATGCTACCCAGGTACACAAAGTTATTGGTCTCATGCAATGGTCTTCCATCTAGCCGGATGGGTCCCTGCTGTGTGTTCTTCATCTTCATTACTTCAGTTAAGGCCCAGTTTATCCGTTGACCAGTTGTTCCAGCTACCTCTGCCCGCTTTGCCACTTTTGTCTGCATTTGTTCTTGGCTGTGACAGTAGTCCCGTGTCATCGGTGAATCACAGGTCTTCTAGTTGTTTTATGAAGGTCCACTGGATCCCAGTTCTGTTTCCTGACACTGTCTGTTTCATGATCCAGTCAATCACCAGTAGGAAAATCACGGGCGACAGCAGGCAGCCTTGTCTCACACCGGTATTCACCATGAAAGGATCAGTCAGCTTGCCATTGTAGATTATTATGGTCGTGGAGCCCTCATAAAATTCCAGATTGTTTCTCTGTCCATACTATCAAAGGCCCTTCCTAAACCAATGAAGATTGTATACAGTGCAGTCTGCCATTCAATAGATTGTTCTACATTCATGCGAAGTGTGGCGATATGATCTGTGCAGGATTTGTCTTGGCGGAATCCTGCCTGCTCAGGCCTTAATGTTCCATCAATTGCTGTCTTCAGCCTTTCCAAAATTATTCTTGCTAGTACCTTGCTGGGCACTGACAACATCATAATTCCACACCAATTGTTGTAGATGGAGAGGTCTCCTTTCTTGGGCAGTTTGAACAAACATCCCTTTTTTCATTCTGTATGTACCTGCTCCTGTTACGTTCGTGGCACTGGGTACAGCATGTTCGTAGTTCTTGTAACATTTATCTTCAATGGTAGAATACCGTCTAGTTCTGGGGCTTTACTTTTTTTGAGAGACTTCACAGCTTAAAAATGTCCGTTTTTGTCGGTGGACCGGTGTTCACTTTCAGCAGCTCCTCAGCTGGGGAGATTTACAATGGCTCTGCTGGTGGTATTCTGTTGAGGACATCTTGGAAATGTTCTAACCATCTTTTTCACTGTTGTATTTCGTTATTGATGTTTCTTCCTTCATTGCCTTTGACAGGCTTGCACATGTTTCTATTTTTCCCTCAGAGCGTTCTCCCAGCTCTTGGAGATACTATCTCTTGTCTTTACGTGCACTTTTCTTTATTTCTTTGTTCGTAATCCAGTATTCTGCCTGTACGGATTCTCCCTGTTACTGATCCAAGCAACTGTTTATGAGACTTTTCAGTTTCATTCTCTTGTGTTTGAGCTTCCATGTTTCTGATTTTATGCATTCTTTGCATTCTTTGTTTTCTTTCTTTTTTTCCCAGGACTTTGGTGCACGAGGACTTCCATGTCTCTGTAAGTCTCGTCCAGTGACTGTCTATGGTTTCTTCCATGAGTCCTGACAGCATATTGAACTGATTCTTTACTTTGCATGGAAATTCATGTGAGATCTCCCAGGACTTCACACTCTGGATGCTGAACTTTGAATGGAGTCTGTCTGATGTGTCACGAAAGGCGCGAAGTATCATTCTAAGTCTCCAAGCACACGATGGTGGTCTGATGCAGGATCTGCTCCCCTCCTTACTTTTACATCAAGTAGGATACGTCTCCGTTTTCTTGGAATGTTCAGGTGGTCAATGTGATTTTTTGTTCGTCCATCCGGATATCTTCACCTACCTTGGCATTTAGATCTCTAATTAGAAGACAAAACCTTGACTGTGTTCGTCATCTTCATCTCCATCACCAGAGTACAAGATGGTGTCTCCAGATGCCAATTTAGTTTGACCTGTGCCATTCTATCTGATTTCCGAGAAGCCCAATACTTTGATGGCATATATTTCCCTCGGTCGTGAACTGTGCTACCTTTCCATTTGCATAAAAGGGTTCTGATGTTCCAGGTCCCTATCCTGGTATTTCCTCATGGTTAGAAGATGCGTCAGCGAGCTGGCTTCCTTTGAGCTTTCACCTGTTTGCGTCATATGTCTTCTAGAGGAAGAATCTTCCCGAATTGGGCCAGCAAGTGTTGTAGTGTTTGCGGTTTCTGTAACTGTTGTTTACGATTAAGGTTGTTGGCCCCAAATCCACCTTTTAGCTCCGGGCGAGGACCAATGCCTGTTAGAGCTTGGTTTCTTGAAGGAGTTGGTCAATCCTCCTAGAAAAGTTGCTCAACTGGGTTGAGCTGTCGAGTTTTTTTCTACCCAGTTCACGCCATCTGCCTAGTTGGATCACACTTGGTCTCAGCTCTACCCTTTGGCCAGTCTGACATGGGTGACCCTGCCGGGAGTTTCAGTTCCAACCAGCAATGCCCTCCGGGCCATGGAACTGTTGTCGATTTATGTTTCCATCAGAGTATGCCAGTACCAAATATTGCAAGAAGGAAATGTTCAGTCTCTTTCCAAAGTACACAACACAGTCACAATAAGGATTCGAACCAAAACCCTTGGATAAAACTCTAATTCAGCTATAGATCACAAATGAATGAGAAGTCGGGATTAGTTAATATTTATAGGCGATTGTTATCTCATGCATAGCAACCATTTCCATCACCACAGGGTTCCCATTTTGTCTCTGTTGTAAAAAGTTATACAGGAATTATTCGTTCCTTTTTGGGGGGTTGAAAGTTTCTTCAAGAAAAAAGGGCACCAATTCACCTTTTTCCATTTTATTAATTTAAGAAGAGTCCATATTAGTTAAAAGCAACACACAACAACAATACCATAATGACTGGTCCACGGCCTGAGCGGGTTGTCGATATCTCTCAGTTTCTGCCACTCCACATTGGCGTCCTCTGTGGTCTTGATCTTGCTAGTTTTCAAAGAGATGACGACGTTGAGGAAGAGGCTGACTGCAAAGCCGATGGCGGAGCCAGCTATTACAGAATAGAGCTGGGCTGTAGCGATGAGAAAGCCGCCGTCCATGTTGTAATGGAAGTAGGCCACCAGCAGTTCGGCGGCCAATCCACACAGCAGACCAACCATGCTGCCTGGAACATGATGAACAAGAGGACGGAGTTATAGAGGGAAGAGAGAAGGAGTTACTGAACACTACTAGCTTTGCATTACAAACTAGCAAATACAATGAAGGGGCCCATCCGGCTAGATAGACGATCATCGCACGAAGCCAACACGTTTGTGTACCTCGGCAGCATCATATCTTCTACAGGAGGAGCTGATGAAGATATGAAATCCAGGACCTGGAAGGCACGCCATGCATTCAACACCCTTAGGCCGATATGGAACTAAAATTCGAATGTTCAACTTCAACGTGAAGTCTGTCCTCCTTTATGGTTCAGAAACTTGGAGAATCAACACAAATACAACAGCAAAACTGCAGTCTTTTATCAACAACTGCCTGCGCTACATTCTGAAAATCTGGTGGCCAGACAACATCTGAAATGGAAAGCTATGGGAAAAGACCAACCAAACGCCCATAAATATTGACATTAGAAAAATGAAATGGGGTTGGATTGGCCACACCTTGAGAAAGCCTCCAGGTAACATTGCAAGACAGTCACTGGACTGGAATCCACAAGGGAAGAGGAGAGTTGGAAGACCAAAGAAAACATGGAGGAAATGCACACAAGGTGAATCAAACGCGGCTGGTTTTGCGTGGTCCCAGATAAAGAAAATCGCTCAGAACCGTGTCCGTTGGTGAGCACTGGTTGCAGCCCTTTGCTCCTCCTGGAACGAAGAGGATTAGGTCAAGTAAGTCAAGTCACGTCAATGCTGGACGCTGTCGCCAGCAACTTAAATTTCTTTCTTTCTTTCTTACTTCGTTCCTCTGCTACTAAATCAGAGGGAGTCCTGATTGCAAGAGTTTCTCAGCCTGCAATACCGGATTGACTGTTTCGCAGGCAGCCTTTGTACCACTTCCATGGCGTCTCCAACCTTTCAGGTAGCAATAATACGATTTCATGGGGGCTCTGTCGCCACAGAGTGAGACGTTCATGAGTAGATCTAGAATTTGGGAATTGAGAAATTATTCCCAAATAACGCAACAACTGAAATGAAAAAGGATTTTCTGGGCGCACCAAGAAGGAACTGAGGACCAGCTTGCTCCACTCCTGTCTGATGTGTGTCAAAGCCTGTGTCTGTGCGACAGGTTGCCAGTCTATTCCGCGATGTAGTCGGCCCATAATTCCTTTCTCTGCCTTTTCTTCGCCTTTCCCCGTGGCTCCCTGTGGATAACGTTTGCCAGTCTGTTCCATCTAGTGATGGCCCTACCACTGCAATGTCCTTCTGTTCACTGTTGGTAAGGGTCCTTCAAATGGTTCTGTGTACTGTAAGACTCAAATGGTTCTATGTGCTGTAAGACTCAAATGGTTCTATGTACCGTAAGACTCAAATGGTTCTATATGCTGTAAGACTCAAATGGTTCTATGTACTGTAAGACTCAAATGGTTCTATGTACTGTCAGACTCAAATGGTTCTATGTACTGTAAGACTCAAATGGTTCTATCTACTGTAAGACTCAAATGATTCTATGTACTGTCAGACTCAAATGGTTCTATGTACTGTAGGACTCAAATGGTTCTATGTACTGTAGGACTCAAATGGTTCTATGTGCTGTAAGACTCAAATGGTTCTATGTACTGTAGGATTGTGTTCTGTACTTCCTCGTTAGTGGTGTGGTCTTTATATGAGATCCCGGGGACGAGACTACGGAAGCGTCACCTCATCTCTTCTTTTCCTCTCTCTTTGCCTCTTCGTGTAATTGTTGTGCTTTTTGTTTCGCTTTGAAGACAGTAAGTAATTGTCGGTACGTCTCGATTTTGTTTTGTGGCGTTCTTATCATTGAAAGCATTCTCCCTTACTGTTTCTTTGTTTTTTACTTAGATTCTAGATTCTACTTTGTTTGCTTCTCTTACCATAGACTCGTGTTATTTCATCATCTGCTGCCAAGCAAGGTTCCCAGATTTTTTAAAATACAAACTTTAAATGCTTCCAGTTTGAGCACCAAACGCAACTTGATATGAACGACACTTTTTGCCATGACATTGCCATAGTTTCGATTGCATTTTATGTAACAATGGATGGCGTGTTATAACAACAACGTCCTGAAGTAAGTCTTACTTGGCTTTGTTCAAACGTAGCGCAGATTTTTACACCAGAATATTGTCAAATAATTGCAACGCACAATGGATTCTAAATATAACAATGTTCAGGGTAAATTAGGTCTAGATATCTAGATTCTAGATACAGTCAATGTTCATTGTACGCTCAAAGTTTACTTTATACACAGATAGGGATAACCCGTCCCCTAATCCATTAAATATGAAATAGATGGATAGATCTAGAAAAAAAAGTCTGTATAGATTCTATATCTGTACATCGAAAACAATTTAATTCAATAAAAATAAGGAAAACAGAATGGCTTGAGTCAGCAGCTGTTATAGAAGAGCAGTGAAGAAGGATTTTTTTTTTGGAGTCGCGTTTACCAGTCCATGCATGCTGTCGGCCGTATTCCTTCTTGTCAACATTGTGAAAGGGAGCAAATTTAACATGTAAATGGATTTCTATCGTCATAATTTTGTTGACTACTGTGTTGTCATATTTACATTAGTGAACCGGGGAATCCTATGTTACAAAACCTATTCGTAAAATGACAGTTTTCACCCCATTACATGATCCTTTTCTGAGTCGAAACAGATATGATTACAGGCTACACCTTTTATCCTGCGTCTCTTAAATTTGAACCCAGAAATTCTGGAATAAATTCAGTGAAATATTATCATACTATGAGTAGGTAAATTTCCTTATAAGGCCTATGAGGCCCAAAGAGCCGGATCTTATCCCGGTTTCGGTAGTGTGAAGCGGAACAGATGATTTTCTACTTCGTCTCCTAGACAGGACGCTAATCTGTCGTAGCTTTACTTCTCCCCGGCAGAATGCCGGTACCCACTTCGCACCTGGGTGGGGAGAGGAAAAATGGTGTAAATTGTCTTTCCCAAGGACACAACACTGTCTTCGAGGTGTGGGGCCCTGATTATAAAGATGACGCAAGGAACGGCAGATGCTGAAAAGTTCCGCTGGTATCTTGTAATATCTCCCCCTACTCCACCCCCAACGTTGAAAAACAAAATTAATAGCAGCAATTTACTGAGTGTCTAACTGGGCATTTGCGAATCAGGCAGCCACTTGTCTGTGTGATAAACGCCGTTTATACATGATACATGTATGTATAATTACATGTACCGGGTACCTAACTTTTTCGCTTGCATAATGCTTTCCGAGAGAAATTATTTGACAGAGATAAATAAGCATATATGTAAATAGTGTATCCATCTATTCCCACCTTCCAGCCAAGTAACAAGTGAAGGGTGACGATAACATGCAAACTGACGAAAGGTCCAGGTCGAAAGATTTGAACTTTGGCTGGTTTTCCCTTCCACTGAACAACAACGAACAAGGTACCCATACCGAAAAGGGGTAGATCTAGTTTTCTGTTCTATGGGCGGATTGGTCAGCAAATTTATACAGGGCATTGTTGTGTTCGGGCTCGTTAATTTGATTAATGTTAATATCGTCACTGTTACACGGTCACCATAGAAAAGATAAAATTGCAACTCTTATGCGTAGATAATCTACTCACTTGGACTGATGTGCTCAGTGTGTTGTCCCGGTGACCGTGTGGAAACATGAAAGGAAAGTGACAGACACGCATGCACCAAAGTCAGCGCGTTCTTGAATGAGACGCTTACAGGTAGCGATTATCCAGTAAAAGTATGAGCTGAACACGAAAGTCAGCGCGTTTTCTAATGAGACGCTTTGAGGTGGCGATTATCACATAAAATTATGAGTTGAATGAACGTGAATGTTGTTTTTTTTTTAACTTTTTTGAAGCTGCATCCAATAGACTGTGTATTGAAATAAATCTAGTTACTAGTACAGAAAGAGGCGTCATAAGTTCTCCAGCTAGAGATCCATTCTCTGCCAAGTCCGGAATGTCTGTTTCTTCTCTTATTTGCGTTTTTGTAGCATATTTTGTTTTTTACGGGGAGGAGACTCTAACCCCTGACCTAACCCCCCCCCCCTTTTTTTTTTTCTTTCTAACCCGGGTATGGCGGAGTTACAGAAAGAGGAAGTTGTACTTGTATTATATTATTACATATGTACTAGGTTTTAACTGTAAGTAGCAATACATTGTTTTAATTTCACCAGGCAATTATTTAACGACCGAGTATTAAGAAACGTCACAACTAAGAGCTTATAAGAATATTACGCGTGAGCAAATAAAATGACCATCATCATTAACGATAATTGAGCTTTTGAGTCAGCCTATTTGATGTTACTTTACGCTGTTCAGCCAAACACGAGAAGACCCGAGACACTGATGCAAATGATGCTGCTGGCAGTTGGATTCTTCAAACGAAAGCATGGCACCAGAAACGTGTCAGCTGATAGGTCCACTTCAACCTGTTTTTTTTTTTTTTTTACTTAGGCCCGTCGCACCAGTTGGTGCATAGGCCATCAACGACTCCTCGCCATCGCACTCTGGTCTAGGCTGTTCTCACTATCCCACTCCAGTTGGTTCCCAGCCTCGTTAGTTCCTCTTCCATGTCTCGTTTCCAACTTTTACGAGGTCAGCCTCTCTTCCTTTTCCCATGTGGGTTCCAGGTCAATGCCTGACGTGTGATACTGGACACTGGCTTCCTCAGGGTGTGCCCAATCCAGCCCCACTT
>JBDFRD010269841.1:0-10888 GCA_039654405.1 Bullina lineata
AGAACTAAAGAGGCTGGAAACCAACTGGAGTGGGTTGCTAGGACAGCCCAAACCAGAGTACGATGGCGAGGAGTCGTCGATGGCTTATGCACCTACCGGTGCGACGGGCATAAGTAAGTAAGTAAGTACCTACTTCGTTAATGAATATTTGTAGAATCCCACAAATATTAAAAAAAAAAAACATTTTGCCAACCTGCTCTATTTTTTTCTATGGGTTATTTGAACCACCAACACAAAAATAATGAACTCTAGAAGCTGACAGCGTAAACATTTCCAACTCCACCTCATGGGGGAACTCCTTGACCACAGCTGCTGTCTGGTACAAGCTGTCTGTGCTCAGTGGCTGCTCCTCTGGTGACCTGTCCACAAGCTCCTCTTGGTACAGAGATTTGGGGACCAGCCCTCCCTCTGGCACATCGCACTGAAGCAGGAATAAAAAATTATGCATATAAAGAAAACTGTTCTTGGATGAAATAGAAACAGTCGAAGAAGAAGAATGTCAAGCTAAAAGAAAACGGCAGTATTTAAGTGTTTAGTTCTGCATTTGTTTATATGAGTAAGAATTGCTATTATCATTATCATTATCATTGAACATTAGGCTTAGATTCCAGTTAACAGCTAATTTAGAATATAATAAGAATACGTGGTTTGGTTCCACATTTAACAATATGCATGGTGGATCATTTTTGGTTCCAAATTCAGTTCCACTGTGTGTCAAACACATGACCTCTGTTATCAGTCTCAAGCAGTTACACAGCAACTGTGCTAGTGTAATCTTAAGAAGCAGAAACTGAGGAAGGTCTAAAAAAAACAACCCTGTAAGAAACCATTTAAAAAAGTAAATGCAACGTAAACCTGTTGAAAAATTTGTATTTTAAATTTATTGAGCAAATTCGATGACATGGTCAAAATCTTCTTATGAGATGCAAACCACATATAGATTTCCCTTTTTAGTACCTCACTGACAAATGATACCAAAGTATCAATTAGAGGCCCAGCCTTTTAAACACAAAAACCCCCAAAAACATCCAACTCACAAAACAGTCTCCACCAAGGAAATCTGGAATGTACTGCTTCTCCATGAATTCAACGAGACCACCAGGGCCCAAGTAGTCCTTTCCGCCGAAGATCATGAATTTGTTTCGAGTGTTCTCATCTATGAACGGGCTGACCAGTGTCCAGAGCACGGGGAACACCCGAGGAGCCCGCACTATGAGAAGTCTCCCCATGGTTTCAGGGTAGTTGGCTTCAACAATCTCAATTATCCTGAGAAGAGCTCGTATACCAGGTCGCCACAAGTGTCGCATGCTCAGTCCTTCTAGATCCACAATGCAGGTGCAAGCACTGTACAGTAGAGGTGAGTGGTAGAGACGGAATGGTTATTGTGGGTATCAGATTTTTATGCAATATCTTGCGTCCTACATTAAAGACTTTGATCCCAGGCTCAAGAACTTTCTATTGTGAAACTTGTTATGCTCTTGTCTAACACAACACTATTTTCAGTTCTTGTTTGGAAAGAACAGTCGATTTGCATAATTGCTTTTTACAATAAATTATTTCTTATTTCTTTCCATCATTTTCTCCTTCAAATCTTTTCTGTTTATACTGTTTAAAATACATTTTGAAATATCAGCTTCCCTGACTTCCATTTTTCATTAATCATAAATAAAACTGAAAAACCTATTATATAGTCAGTTATCTCCAAATTAACATCCATAGAATTCATATAACAAATATTTACACATACCCAACAGGGTGACCTCTTTTCTGGGTGGCTTCCTCTGCTCTCTTCAGACCTTCTTCATTCACAGCAATTACCTGTCAATGTTACAAAAACTTTAGAAGAAATGTTTTCAAACAATCTGTCTGCATTATCAATAATGCACGAAACAATCTTTGAAATAAGACCAGCTTCCGTCTTTATGTGAGAAGACAAGTCTAATAACAGGTAAGGGCGCATATACAAGATCCAACTCATGAGAAAAATTCTAAAATAAATAGTAGCAATTCTTTTCGTTAAATTTCAGAGTTAATTTCCTCTCAAAAATATTCTACAGAAAAATGTCTGAGGTTTTTCTGTTTGAATTGTTATCTTTAGCTTATTAAAAATCTAACAAAAAAGTAGAAAATCTCACATGCTTTAGAATGGCTTCTTCTCCTACAGATCTCATCAGGCCTTTGACATCCATCTGGCCAAGTTTGTTTACATATAAAGGGCGGCCCTCTGAAAATGGATACACACAGTAAATGAGTAAACAAAAAGAAAGGTCCCAAACAGCTACCTTTGAAACTGTCAGTTTGGTGTCGCGGGTTGAAAACTAAAATAAGACTCCCTCTGAGTTAATAGCAAAAGAATGAGAGAAGAGAAGAAGTCAACAACAACAAAAATCCCCTTTCTGGGCAAAAGAAAATTTGTTTTAGGGGCTAAGATAAAACTCTTTTTAACAAGTATGTCGCATTTATGCTTTGAAAAAATGTGTCGTACACAAAAAACACGCTTGAGTTTTTTCATTTACGAATGAGGAGTCCTTTTAAGGTCCATGTAGCCTGGAGAGCCTAAGCCTATCCTGGTTTCAATAACACGAAGTGTAACAGATGATGCGAGATCACTCCTAGACAGGATGCTAAATATGCCAGTTTCCAAGTCGCGCATGAAATGGAAAGAGGAAGTGTGTGCTAAGTATTTTGCTCATGAATATAACAAGGGTGTCGCTAGACCAAGACCTAGGACCCTTGGATTTAGAGTCCAAGGCTCTAACAATTCAGCGACTGAACCAGACTAGTTTTTCATTTAGAATACCAAGTTTTCCCTTGTGTACTAATTAACGTTTTAGCATTTTAAGATCAATGGGAAAAATCTACAAAATGTAACCTCCAAAGCTATTCATTCAGTGCCCTATGTTGATTCAGTAATATCAAAGATACTAGAACTATAAGATGGTTCACTTCGAGTGTTTAGCGAAGATAAAATCAGGGTGATGTCCCTTGGATTCAGCGTGCTTGATGCTACTTGGTTTTCAAATCCGATTGCACTGGCCAAGGGGGGGTGATTTTTGCTCTGCAATCAACTGCTAGAACACTCGTAACAAAACAAGTTGTAAAGGACTTTCCTTTTTTAATTTGCTAACAAAAATGGACCAATAAGAGTCTTTTTATCTAAATGTAAGCTATGACTATAAGTTATAAGTCAAGGTGATGGAGTCACATGTTGTTAATGAAATGTGACCTGGATTTATAGACCAAAGATACTATTACTAGAACTACATTTAGATTCTAGATTTAGACAGAATCTCGTACACAAATGGAGGCTCTACTAGCGAAGTGTGGTCCCTTCTGTTTAATGGTATTAAACCAGATAGTTTTACTGAGGGCCAATTTTTTCTTTCTTTCTTTTTTCTTCCTTATCTGTCTTTTCTTTAATGAAGTAATAAATACAGGCATTCAAATATTAAATGTCAAGTGTCAATCACAGAAAATTGGGAAGTTCCTGCACTTTGAACCCATGTGAAATGATGGCATCATAATGTCAAAGCTTGATATTTTGTGACAAATGTGAATTGAGTAACATGAGCATGTACTAATCACGTAGAATGTAATTGGAAAAACTGTAGAGGATTCAAGACTGACTATGGCAGGTGTGCATACAATGTTGGCGCCTCATCTTGGTGAATTCATGAGGGGAGAGTTAGGCTACATGGGTAAACCGCAGCTCTTAAAGATTATCACTTTTAAAGTGCTCTTAAAGATTATCCTGTGATATGATTTATTAAGAAACCCAAAAGTTTACAAAATCTGAATTGTGGACCTAACTTTTGAGAATAAAAAAAAAAGAAAATCATGAAAATTGCATAGAATTGTTCAAGAAGCAGCCCAGCACGTGTCATCTCACCTCTATCACAGTAATGCCATCCTCCGGGGTAGTATTTCTCAATGACCTCAGGTGCCTTGTAGCCATCCAGGATTCTGTCAATGTTATGGAGCTTCCGCCATGCTAGAGAATGGACCAGCATCTCCCTTGTCTTTTCCACATTGAATTCCCTGGCTTTCAAAAACCTCAGTATATGTGAGTCCTTTGGAATCTAGGAGTAAATACATATGACGATAGAACAGTGAGTTATTTCTCGATCACTCATTACAGCAAGGCAATGAAGTGAAAAAGTTTAACAATACCGAACCACCCAAATATTTTTGGGGATTGTGTTCACAGTAATGAGAGGTTAGTGTGCTATGAGAAAAGGATACACTAAAAGCAAAGAACAAAATTTCACTTAACAATTTTTCAAAGTACTCACTTTCCCCTTGTGAGTCTTCTGAAGCCAACGTCTAAGCTGTACTAGCTGACTCTCCTCTACCATTGTCAGATGGCCTAAGAACCTTGCAATATAATCATCGTCAATCTTGTTCTCAGTAGGGTCGTGGGAAGCCGCTGCATTTTCAACTGAAAGGACAATGATTGAAGATTCGGTGAAATGACAGTTAAATTGGTACCCCACAAAACAAAACTATGGAAAGGAAATGAATTAAGATTGCTTTGTTTGTACAAATCAACACTTTAGTTCCAACAATCTGAATAAATAAATAAAAATAAAAGACTAGCCCTTCTTTTCACCAACCAAGCCCTCACCTTCAGGAGGTGTAAGAGACTTCCTCTGTATAGTGGCAGCAGTAGCTCCCAATACAAGGCTGTGCTGACTGCGTTGGCTGTTGACACTGTCAGAGCGGCTCCTAAGGCCACTGTCCTGGCTAGGGTTCTCTTCTTTCTCCTTGTGCACATCGTCTTCTGAGGGACCCACCCATGGGGGGATGTAGGTTACACCCTCACTGTTTAATTCGTTGAGGTAATACTCTATCACTTCTTTGCCCTGAAGTGGTGAGAAGTGTAGAATTTGGATGAGGGGATAAAAGAAAAGACAATACAAATGAGCTGAGATATTTTCAAGAAACTACATACTTTACACTCACCGTTATTTAACTAGGAATTCCAGATGACTTGATGTTTCTTCAAAGTTGTCATCTTTTTAATAATACTTCTTAATATTGAACATGGTATGAGTAAGTATTTTTTGTCCTTTACCAATTTGTTTGCAGTTTGTATGAATCTCAAAACCATAGCACAGAAAAATATTTAACTGTAAATAAACAATCGGAGATGGAATTTGATTTAAATCTCATAATTCCAAGATATTTTAGATGTACTCAAATGAGAAAACAAACCGTTTCCTGGTTTTTTTGTTTGTTTTTTTTTTACCTTTTTAATGTTGTGACTATACTGCTTCATTGCTATTTTCTCCACTGTGCTCTCAAATCCAAAGAAGTGCTTCATATCGAGACTTGCATCTTGCTCAAAACAAGTCCAATTTGGATTTTCTGGGTGAACCTGTACAAGAACATAAACTCACGTTTATTTGCTTTCCTTTCCTCTCAATTAGACAATAACAGAGACAAGATCATTTTCATTGTGTAGTCAAAAATGTTAAATCTATACATAAAGAATTAATAAATACCAATATATACATGCTCTCCGAAATATTAATGATCATTACTGATTCATGTACTAATTTTTTTCTTTGGTATAACAAATACATTATAAAGTTCAGAAAATAAGTATGAAATATATCCCATATAACATCAACATCAAACTCACATCACGGTATTACTAAAAAATAAATTTTTTTCCCTTACTGAGTAGTGGCAGTTCTCAGTGACAGCCACCCTGGAGGCAAAGCTTTCGTTGTGGGCAGAAATGTCCAAGGTTCTTTTGCGACGGTTCAAATGATTTTTTTGAATAAATATCACATGATCCACACCAACAATCTGTAATTGAAAAAAAAATTAGTACTTTTATTTCTGAAAAATTTAAACACCATCATTAGCCCTCTAGAATGAAATGTAAAATAGCAGCTGCGAGCAACAAGAAAGCATCGTAATGTCTGAAAATAACTTTTCTGTGATTATTTATGCTGGTAATGAATAGAAAATAAATGTATCAACTTATAACTTATTATAATTCATTCTTTTAAATTTCTGTTTAAATATTAAACAAAAAGCTGATGATACAAAGCTACAAATGTAGTTCATCTACTTATTATTGCACAATGAAAACAAATGTAATTGAATTTGAATTTCATCTTAAAAATATTCTATTTTATTGTTACTTAAATTTCATTAAAATTTGTTGACCTCAAGTCTCTAAAAATTGAAAAACTATTTCAATTGAAAACTAATCTACTAGGAAGTGAAAAGGAAATCTAGTTAAGTTGTTCTGTAATACCTTTCTTAAAAGGTAAGGAGCATCAACGTTGAGCTTGCACCTTCGTTCGACAATATGTTCTGAGCCATCATCAGATTTAAACTCATGAATGATGTCACTACCCAGAAACACAGGTATCATTTTACATGTTGGAAACCGCTTCTCATATGCCTGTTTGAAAAAAACATAGGGGGGTTTAGTAAGTAAAACAGTTTAAACCTTTGTTTTCATGATCTTTGGGAAAAGCACAGAGAGCCTGCCTTACTACAGAATTTCATTATATACTTTTAGTACTGAGTCAATACTAAAGAGAAACTAATTTTATTAGTGCTACTTCCTGAGTATAATGAAAAGGTGAAGGGAGACTATTGATGGGACTGAACAAATCTAGGCCATGACCTCATTCAGGGGATGACATTCTGAATAAAGTGTCACATCCATGAAAAAGATGGGCTTTCTATGGAAATGAACTATGTCATTGCGACTCCTACCAAGGAGTGATGCAACACTAAAATATGACTGGTAGATAAAGAGGCTTCAGGTCAATGCAAGTTTGCCTTTTAAACAAACACTTTTTCAGTAGTAAGAACAGGGCAAACCTACTGTCATAATTTAGAATGGTACTCTTTGGCGGTGCTGTGTTCTTCCCACAGTATGATGATAAAAAAGCAACAGTAGATCTAGATCTATACCAAATTTTAATGTGAATGAAGGAATGGTGACTTGCTGACAGAAGGGTAACAACTACAAGGAAGATGAGATTGACCTTTTGGGGGTTTAAGGATGTAGCAGAAAAAAAATGGCTATCCTATATATAATGTAGCTGCAGGGGTACCACAAAATCAGAGGGACAGGTCAGACAGGAAAAGAAAAATAGGGGAGGTCAGAGTTCACAGTGAACTCCACTGCTAGATCTAGATCTAGCTAGACTGTGAGTGTGAGGCAGTCAGAACATCTCGATCATCTACTTTCACGAGGTGGTAAAATAATATACACAAAATCTTGACAACTAGATTCTAGATCAATTACCATAGGTCTACTGAATCTAGATATCTAGGCTAAATCTACAAGAGGGTTATGAAACGCACAGCAAGATATCGACACTTACAGCCATGACCAACTCAAATGGGTATTTGTACACCCTCACGGGTGACTGGTATGTTTGAACCATTCTTCAAGGTCAGGTAGATTATCGAAGACAACAAAACTTCAATATTGGTCTAGGATTCAAATTCATCTTCTTAAATTTTCACATTAGTATGCCATTTTCGATTGTATTAGAGACGCCTCATTTATTTCGAAAAATCCACCTACAACTCTCCACTAGCCTACCCTGGGCCTACAATCAATAATAATAGAGCCAGATCAACTTCCGGTCCATAATTCTCTCCACCTACTTCCGAAGATTTTCCGAAATTATGAGCTCTTCTCTGTTATCTGAAGGAGAGTGTAATAAGGCCTTTGACTTTGGTCAAAAGAGACAAAAAGTTATGTCCAAGTAATTCAGTGACGAATGATCAGACATTTGCTTTTAAAACAAAAATTAAAATGTAATTGTATATTATGAAGCTGAAAAAGTCACAAATTGAAATAAAAAAATTAATCGAAATTAAATATGTGTTTCATTTTAGCGTATGGAGCTGTTTTCTTTCAGGCAAGAAGAATTAAGACTAAACATTACTTTTAACAGAAAAGAACGCTTTTGTTGTGAATTTTGTGAAGCGAGTACAGTGTGGCGGAGACAGAAAGAGGAAAGGCACCGGGAATAGATCTAGAAATCTAGTCTTCTACTTTAATCGTTTTTTTTGTATTCTGATGTAACTATAATTTGATCATTGCGTTTCTACAGTGCACGTTTTAATTCATGTGTAATGGCTAATGGAGGGGGCGATCCAGTTATCTTGGCGACCGCTGGATATGATCATCGAATAAGGTTCTGGCAAGCCCACAGTGGAATATGCCACAGGACAGTACAGCACCCAGATTCTGTATCCTTTTTAGTCTTTACTTTATATCTAGATCTAGATATCTAAAATATACATAAATGCTGGTATCTCGTCTGTCGCAATGAATAATGTTCACTTAACCAAACTATTTTGGTACCCAATTCACACTTGGGTGGTGTGGCGCGGTGGCCGAATGAGCGGCGAATGGTTACAGTGTAGATCTCTAGTTAGACCGTTGGACTCCTTATCCAAGGGTTCGAATCCGGGAAGTGACCATGTTGTGTCCTTAGGAAAGACACTATACATCATTTTTCCTCTCCCTACCCAGATGCGAATTGGGTACCGGCATGTTCTGTTGGGGAAGTAAACCTACGACAGACTAGCGTCTTATCTAGGAGTAGTAGGAGATGATATAAAAATTATCTGTTCCATTTCACGCTACAGAAACCTTGGATAAGCTCCGGCTCTACAGACCTCATTGGCCTTGAAGCAACTTTACTTTACTCACACCTCGGTGGGGTGAGAAAAATTGTGTTGCTGCATGAATTGGAACTTACTTTCACTACTTTCAGTACCTTTTCTATTGACTGCTAGCCCAATTCATTCAGCCATTTTGCCACCTAATACTTCATGAAGGATAGAAGTGAAAGTCAGTTCTAGCCTAGATCTTGTTCTTACGGAAGCTCTGTTGTGCAATGATTGAGACATCTCCACCTCTAGCACTTCTGACTTCTTCCTATAGAAGTCTGCGTACACTGACTTTATGAATTACAACTAATCATTTAAAAAAGAACTGTTATTACTAGACTAAGACAGGTGAAGAGAAGAAAAGCTTATTTTACAGTGTGGTGGTACTCACCACGGATCTTAAATTAAATATGTAAATTATGTGTCTTCGTGAGTATAAAAAATGATAAACTTGCTGGTTTGCATGAATTTCCAATACTTTCATGATGCTCATATATTTTAAACACCTTTTCGTTGTTCTTCCACAATAGTTGCTGATTTTCACATGATTATTAATTGAATTAAGATTACATTGATCCAAATGGACCTGACAAAGACTAATTTTGTTGACAGGAAGTGGAGTAAGCAGTTCAATTGCTTTCTTCACAAAAATCCACCTCTCTGTTTAGCTTTTTAAAGCAAAAAAAAAAATTTATCTCTAAATTCCTCATTAAATCTTTACTATAGAATGAAAAATTTGGATCCTTTGCTGTATTTGTCCTTTTATACTTATAAAAATATACTGTATTTCTATATTTATTTATCCTTTTTCTGCTTCAAACTGCACCTTTTTCCTTGACCAATGCCATCAGCAAGTGAATGCCTTGGACATAACACCAGATAAACAACTTGTTGCAGCTGCTGGTAAGCTGTTGATTTATTTTAGATTCAAGGTCGCATACATAATATAATTTTCATTTTTGTCTTTATTTCAGTTTGTCCTTGTGTCATAAGTCAGGCATATAGCAACATCATGTATGTGTTTTACTTTGTAATTTTAAGTGAATTCCTGTTATTCAGTGTAAAATCTCTTTTTCTTTCTGAATCTTATGTTTGAATTGAGTAAAGTTCTTTTCTATCCTTGCTTTGCCAAAAGAAGTGGTCATCAGCACATCACGAAGAGCAATAACTTTCACCATCAATGTTTAGTGATTATAATGGGTGAAGATGGGGGGAAATGGATAGAGATATGGCCTAAAACGAATATATATAATGTTGGGTAGGGGTAGACAGAAACAGATGAACACACACATTGCATTCCCCATTCCCACTCCTCATGTTTGGCCACATGGAATGCTAATGATGCATTGCTTATAATTATTATTAGCTCGTAGCCAGCTTAACTTTTGTATGTCAATATCTCAGCGCTTTCAGTCAAGTTTTAATTAGATACACTGTAGTATCGTATGCTTTGTCTCAGCCAAGTTGTATGATCATTTTTTTGCTCACTCAGTAATGCTTACTTTTGCCATTGATAATAAAATGCTATCATGGGGTATAACAATTGAGTGTAGAGCAGTCCCTCTTCCCATTCTTCCATGAATTAATGCTTTTTCAAGAACATTTGAAAACTTGCCAAAAAAAGGTGTTATTTGTGTATATAATGTGTGTGTGTGAATTTTACATAAAAAACTTTTTGGCTGTGCCCCTTGACATTTGATTTAAGTGGCTTGGGTGTGATATATTTATGCTTTTTTTTTTATTAGGTTTGAAATATGGAACTACATAAAATTATTATTATTATTATTATAACAAATGAACAAAAGATTATGTGTATATTATGATATTTATCTATTTCATGAATGAATTCATCTGAACAAGATATTTAGAAAAAGTATAAATAAACACATTACATATTCTGTAAAAGACAAGAGTGACGTACTCTGAAATTCAGTTTGTTATGAAGTTATGAGTGATGAATTATCACCAAAAACATACACACATGTATAAGTATTGGTGACACTCATTTCATTGAAGGTAGGTGTGACCCATATGTTATTATATGTTATTTACACAAACGCAAGACCATTTTGGTAAGAGTGATTATTGAAATAAGATTTCATTGTGAAGATTACACATACATTATAATGCAAAAGATTATCTTTTTCCACAGGTTACCAGCACATTCGCATGTATGATATTAACTCCACAAGTCCGAATGCTGTTATTAACTATGAGGGTGTCA
>JBDFRD010269952.1:0-10887 GCA_039654405.1 Bullina lineata
GAAGAAGAAGAAGAAGAAGAAGAAGAAGAACAACAACAACAACAACAACAACAACAACAACAACAACAACAACAGCAGCAGCAGCAGCAATAAGAAAACCAACACGAACAGCAAACATTGTAGGAATATTAAAAGCAGCAAAACCACCAGAACAATTATCCGCTGCAGCCGCAAGGAACACAACAACAACAATAATAATATAACAACAACTACAATAATACCAACAACAACAATACAGTATGCATGTCACCCTCGGTCCCACAGTTTGTATCTTTGTTTCACGTTTCTGTTGCAGGAGTGGTCAACAGGCTATCACAGTGGGGAGTTCAACTTTGAGTAAGTTTAGAACAAGAAAACATTATGTACGAGTGCTTCTCTTCGTGCATTCAACTACCACATTCTCTAGTCTTTCTCCCTTTCATCTTTTTACCCCTGGGTCCACGACTTCTGAATTAAAAACGCCAAAATCAATTATGTATATTGATAGTGAGCGAGAAAAATGAAGAGTTGGCGCAATTTCCAGTCATTTCCAGAAAATAATTAATGCAGATCTCTCTCTCCCACCTCTCTCTCTCTCTCTCTCTCTCTCTCTCTCTCTCTCTCTCTCTCTCTCTCTCTCTCTCTCTCCACCCCCTTCACTGTTAGCTTTACCACCTCCATATAATCCTGAAATAATCCCTAACCTTACCCATAACCCTAACCCTTCTCAGTATGGTGTTAACAAAGGGAAAGCTGGTTTTGTGCAGTTTCCTTGACACGTGTTTGGATTCCATTCTTCTCCTGGTCGTTGATCCTCCTCCTCCTCCTCCTCCTCCTCCTCCTCCTCCTCCACCTCCTCCACCACCTCCTCCTCGTCGTCCTCCTCCTCCTGCTCCTCCTCCTCCTGCTCCTCCTCCTGCTCCTCCTGCTCCTGCTCCTCCTCCTCCTCCTCATCCTCCGACTCTAGAATAAATCGTTGACAGAATGAACTTATATTTTCCCTCATTTTTATATAACTAGATCTACAATGTTATTCTTCGGCATTTATGCAAGTTTGCCGAAAGGCGAGAAATTTGAATAATAATGATATGGGAAGCTTTTTTTTTTTCACAACATATCTACGGTATTTTCACGACAAACTCTCTTTCTCTAACCCTTACCAAGTCGATGCGTGCTTCCATCTTCGGCCGCCATGTTGAAAGAGAGTGAGTGATGTAAACCGGGCTTGTGGCATTGGTCCAAATTATATGTCGTAAAAATACCATAGAGGAACATTTACGCTAATAATAAACTTACAAGCAGTCAAAACGAAAAGAAGCGGAATATTTCGTCTCTTTTGGGGTTCCTCTGATTTTTTTTTCCACTCTACTCCTACTAAACGAATTTAGGCACCGGCTTTTCAGTACCGTACCACCGAAATTCGTCGGCTAATGTTTATTATTAACTTTTTAAGGACCAATCGCCCATATTATCGATTCGTGAATACGATCCCAAATGTGTTTCTTTAACCGTTCAATGTTTTCAAAGCAACTGAAAGTGTTCTAATAAGTGAAATTTCTACAACAGCATTCATTTCCAGACACATTGATAGTTTTTGTGGGTTCGTACGTATTAGTACTTTGACCAAAATAAACATGATTTATATTGAATCACTGTAAATCACTAAGGGTATCACAGACACCATTTGGTATAAATCAGTAACATATCTGGTCCTCAAAGATTAAACAAATCAAGTCAGCAGCAATGAGTTTGGCAAATCTCCAAAGGCTAAACCATATGATTAATATTGTATGAGTAATATTTGCCCCATGCTGAGTAATTTGTTGAGTCTCCTGTGTTGCTGGTGAATGGAACCGTTGGAAAAAATCTGTTTGCCTGCACCAAGGCTTCCAGCGTATCACGCCCTGTCTGGAGCGCACGTCGCTTGTGGTAGAGCGTGCGTGTTTTGTTTAATGCTACTGGGATGATTGGATTCATAATGCATTGGTGGGAGCCAGCCAGTGGCCCAGCCTTGTTGATGGGCGTTTTGGGATCAACAAACAACAGCGGTAGCAGCAGATACGACAATATCATCAATACTATCATCATCATCATCATCGTCGTCATCATCATCATCATCATCGTCGTCGTCGTCATCGTCGCCGTCGTCGCCGTCATCATCATCATCATCATCATCATCATCATCATCATCATCATCATCATCGTCGTCGTCGTCGTCGTCATCATCGTCAATATAATTATCTGATTTTTTGTTGTTGTTGCTTTTTCATTGTTTTGGTTGTTGTTGTTTTCGTTGTTGCCGTTACAATTAATACTTAGTTTTTCTGAATATATCATTGTAGCATTTTTGCATGTGTTATTACATTATATGTCACTGCTGCCATCTTCATTTATTAGAATGTTGAATGATGCAAATATCTATCAATATCGCAGTGGTAGGGCTTTATTGTAATACCATCGACACGACACACATAAAGTCAATGGTAATAATCCTTGGGTTTTATAAATGCGGTGTGCCAAAGGATTTGGCGCACGTTGTTGGTTACAGCTGCACGCATTTAGATATTATCTAGATACAAATGTTTCTCTCTCTCTCTCTCTCTCTCTCTCTCTCTCTCTCTCTCTCTCTCTCTCTTTCTCTCCCTCTCTCTCTATCCATCTATCTATCTGTTTCTTTGCTTCTCTCTTTGTGTGTGCCTCTCTCTCTATGTCTGTCTCTTTGCCTCTCTCTATCTCTGGGTGTGTCTCTCTCTGTACTTCTCTCAGTCTCCATTTGCCTCTCTCTGTGCCTCTCTCTGTATGTGTGTGTCTCTGTCTGTCTGTCTGTCTCTTTGCCTCTTTCTATCTATGTCTCCCTCTGTGCCTCTCTCTGTGCCTCTCTCTGTGTCTATTTGCCTCTCTCTGTATGTGTGTGTCTCTCTCTGTATTTGTGTGTGTCTGTGTGTGTGTCTCTCTCTGTTTTCGTGTATGTGTGTGTGTGTGTCTCTCTCTCTTTGTATGTGTATGTGTCTCTCTCTTTGTATGTATGTGTGTGTCTCTCTATGTGAGTGTGCGTCTCTCTCTCTCTCTGTCTCCCTCTCCCTCTCTCTCTCTCTCTCTCTCTCTCTCTCTCTCTCTCTCTCTCTCTCTCTCTCTGTATATATGTGTGTGTACTGAGACTGCAAACGCTGTGAAGGCACATGCTATAAAACGTGAAAAGGGGCGGAAAAAGGGTGAGGGCGTGGCAGGAGGTGAAGTAATGTGGCAGACTGGGCGGATGTTTCTCTCGCTTTTGACTTAATTTGGCGCCCCTCATAGTCTACGGACGCCTACATGAATGTCTTCATCATGAATAGACTGTGACGGGTCAGAGTCGGGCTTCTTCTTCAAGTGTCAGGCCTGGTGCAGGCATCGACGGTCATGGTCTTCCAGTCAACTCTATTATCAGCCAACCGGATGAACTTGCTGTTGGACATGCGTTTGCTTGTTGAGAAAGTATTTAGAATGTCATTGTATGATGTTCGTTGTCTGCCTCTGCTTCTTTTTCCTTCAATTTTTCCACATAGTATGAGTTTTTCTAGTCCTTCTTTTCTGCTGAGAGTGTAATAACACATGTATTTGCTAAAACAGCATTCATTTCCAAACACACTGATAGTTAGTTTATGTAAGTTAGTGTTAGTACTTTGACAGCAAACAGGATTTACATACTGAATCACAACATAGTGGCAAATGCAATTAAAAGAAGCTCTATCTTTCGGAATAGTTTCTTTTGATTATATTTGCCACTTCGTATTTTTCAGCTTCCCTGCAGCTTTCATCCACATATGGAATCCCTTTAATTCAATAAGGTTGTCATAGAAACAATGTAGCACAGGTCAGTACAATCTGGTTCCCATCCAAAGCGTTAGTGGACTGTTGGGCGTGCATTTCACAGAACAAGCCAAGCTCTATCACAGTGTCTTTCCAGAAATGACTTACTTGACTTAGCGCCTTCGCGTCCTTGTGCTCTGACGAGGACGCCTCGGCTGCCTCTTTTATTCTTGCTGTGAGATTTCTCCAGCGTTTTCGATTTGGGGCCATGAGTTTCAGGTGTTCTAGTTAGGGTTTTAGTGGGTTTGGTAGGCGAGAAAAATCTTTGTTCAGGCTTGTTGGTAGAGTTGTGATTGGTCTTCCTCTGAACGTATCATCTGATGTTGTATAGTATGCTTCCGTTTCTTTGTTGGCTGATATTTTTTCATGCCTTCTGAGAATATGTCCGAACAGTCGCCAGCGACTATTCCAGACATGGTAACAGCTAAAGTACAGCAAGCGAGAACACTCGTACAGTGTAAACCCACACTCTACCCTAACCCCTTCACTGCCAAATTCACCGATCGACGAAAAGCAAGAGGAGTGCCATGTTTGCTATCTTTCTTTGTCTCCCACTATAATGGGTCTTCTCTTCATGTAATTGTTGTTATTTATTTATTTATTTATTTATTTATTTATTTATTTATTTATTTATTTATTTATTTATTTATTTATTTTTTTTTTTTTTTTATTTATTTATTTATTTATTTATGTATTTATTTATTTATTTATTTATTTATTTATTTGACCTTTCAGAACAACAACAACAACATACAAAACAAAAAGTAAACACAAGCAAATGCTATCCCGAAAAACACCGAGTCAAACCAAAGCTCGACAGTACTGTGTTCAGAGGTCGAAACAACACGCAAATGCCACCCAAGTCGCATCCAAACCCCATTACCATTGAGTCCATACAGACAACGTGTCATCATTCACAGACAGACAAGGAAACAAAACCCTACTCTCCACCCCGTCTCCTAAAAATCACTAACTACTCACCAAACACACGTGCATTAAGAAAAAAAAGCAAACATGAATTTTATATTTTATAATTTTCTACCTTTTTTTTCCATTAAATGTACTTTAACACGATGTAGCATAATTTATTATTTAATATTCATTTGCGTTTTTTCCCCATTAAATGTGCTTAAACATTATGTAACATAATTTATTATCTAATATTCATTTGGATTGCGGTTTTTCCCATTAAACGTGCTTAAACATTATATAACATTTATTATCTAATATTTATTAGCGTTGCGGGTTTTTTTTCTTTTCAAACTCCAATTGTCTGACATCACTCCGCCCTCACCCATGATCTAATCAGACATAACGACCGACACGCCCCCTCACTCACACTCTCGTAGCACGTACCCGTATGACGTCATCAACCCCCGTTTACACTTCCGATCACCTTTCTCTCCCCACTCCCTCCCTCCTCCTCCTCTCGCGTCGTTTCTTCTGTCCCCCCGGGAAATTCGCGACAGATTGTTATCCTGGCCGCAATGCCCGCCGCCTTCCACTTCCTGTCAACTTCCGGTTGTAAGCGTCGGGTTGTCTCCCATGTTCCATCAGACGACCGGGGCGTAGGCAGGCGTAGGCAGGCGTAGGCAGGCGTAGGCAGGCGTACACAATAAGGCGGATCACTTCGAACACGATATCGATGTGTACAACATGGGAGATAACCTATCTGTGTTTTGAAATCTACCTCAGGCTGGGATTGAGCCATTATTTATTTATTTATTTATTTATTTATTTATTTATTTATTTATTTATTTATTTATTTATTTATTTATTTATTTATTTACTTATTTATTTATTTATTTATTTATTTATTTGTTTGTTTTTTCCTCTTATTATTTATTTACAACAATAGATTAGTAATAACCTAGTTTTATTAGTGCAATAACAAGGCTTATCGACCCCCCACTGGGAGGGGTTACTTGGTAAACAGGCAGACACTCCCATAATAAAGATCTAATCTTCTCTGACTGTATCATCCTCATTTTATTGCAGAAAATGTTTAGCGCTTCGCTGGTTAGAGCTGATTAATAAAGCAACGCAAGAAATTGGCGGGGTTTAAAAGAACACAAACAACAAGTAATTAATCTTATGCACTCCGTGATTGTCCACAGATTATTGAATACAGCCCTCCCCCTCTCACCTCTGCACCAGGGAGGCACTCCGTTGTGAACTTATGCAACGTCCACGCGACAGCCATAAACGGTAACAACTAATTAACGTGATGGCTCCACTGCATGCGAGAGCGCTAAAAACTCCCGGCGTGAAGTTGAGCCGGCGAGACGTCGCTGACAGAAGGCGAAAAGAAGGGCGATTCCTTCCTTCCTGGGCCCCCAGCCCCTGACCGCTGCTCATCCACGCGCCCCTGCAAAGCTGGCACCCGGCGCGCGGGAGGAAGATGTGCGTTGCCGGCGTGGAAAGGGGGCGTGGTGCCTGGGGTGTCAAACATCCCTGGTCATTTTTAGGACTCCTCAACGGGGCCAAATTATAACCACAAGGAATGAAATTGAGTTGTGAGGTGTATTCATTCGGGCTTTATATTCAAATAACAGTGTTGGTTGTTTTTTTGTTTTTTTTCTATACTCGTAATTATCCCTCCGAATTATTGATTTCGACACCCAGGAGGAGAAAAAGAAGAAATATTAACAAATAAGCCTTTCTTCTATCAAATTTGTTTTATTCTCTTCCTATTTTATTCATCTATTCATGAGCCTTGTTTTAATTTTATACCTACTACATTGTACTTGCTTTTTAAATGTCCTCCTTCTCTCCCCCCTCTCCTTATCAGTATACTCTTTTATAATTATTGTTAACCCCTAAGCCTCCAACGTTAATTTAAAACACTAACCCCCCACCCGCTACCCAACCCCTGCGCTCACAGCGATGTCCACTCATGAATTTCCATGACCAACGCCCACTGACCATGACAAACGAGGAAGACTGGGGTTATGGGGATAAGGAGTGTGTGTGTGTGTGTGTGTGTGTGTGTGTGTGTGTGTGTGTGTACGTGTGTGTGTGTGTGTGCGAATGTGTGGGGGGTGAGAACGGAGTCAATTGTTTCCTGAGGAATTAGTTTAAAGGACATGGAGAACAACTGTGTGGACTTGAGAACGTGTGTGAGTGCATGTGAGAGAGAGAGAGAGAGAGAGAGAGAGAGAGAGAGAGAGAGAGAGAGAGAGAGAGAGAGAGAGAGAGAGAGAGAGGAAAGAGACAGCCAGACAGATAGACAGACAGACGTAGCGAGGAAAAGAAACACAATCCATTTTATGGGAATATGAGTTTAAAAACAAAGTCGGGTTTACATTGTACACGTTGTGTAGTGGAACACTAGCGTGTTTATGTGTGGTGTGTTTTGCATGCGTGGTGTGTATGTGTACGGAATCCAGCACCACCACAATCACTGCATTCAAGAGAAGACAGAAATCAGAAACAACAGTCACCAATTAATTGCTCGAACACAACATGCACCCTTTCGCGAGTCAGTGTTCACTTCAAAGAGGCGACAGAGAGGCAACAAAGGAATGTTAATGAATGAGCGCCTAGCTAGTGCTCCAGTCCATATCAAAAGGACCCAAAGCGTCTCTGATCAAGGCGCTCGTATGCACACTGCGACACCCGCCATGTGGCTTTTTTTTTAAGCGACCTTTGGTCAACCTTTAAGCAAGTAGTTCTCACCTCTGTCATAATATTGTTAAGTGTTTTCACTCAGCTTTGGAAACAGGAACAGCTGTTACGAGTTAATTTTGAATAAAAGGAATAAAGATTAAAAAAAAAAAGCAAGAACGTATTTAAAAGCAATGTTGTAATAAATAATATCACGTTTCGGGGAATGGCGGTGAAAGGGGGGCGAGAACTGCTCATGGAGAGAGTGTGTCAGGACAGACAAGCAGGTGCGAAAACATGCAGACAGACAGGACGAGATTATTACATCGTCAATAGAGAGTGAGCGGGAGGTCAGACTGACAGACAGTAAACAGACACCACGACAGATGAAACTCCAGACAGCGAAGTAAGTTATTGCAGGACGCATGATGTTTATGACCTCCACCGACAAAATGTGCAATCATTCTTATCTATGAAATCGTCTATGAATAATATGCATCGTAATAGACATACGTGACTGTATCATATCGTGGCATAACATTCGTAGACAAATTGATAATGTCGAGTCCATGTAGTAGAGAAACACAGATTAATTTGTGATTCCAAACACTAGGATAGTATGCGATGGAATTTGTGGCAATTGCATGAATCCACCTTGACAGTTGTTAGCGGTTTCTATCGAGTTGAGTCATAGTGCCTGCATATTAGACTTATTCTGAACATGTTAGATACAAACACGAATAAAATACAACTGTATGCCCCAACTATTTATATCATAGTACAGTGTTACTGTGTGCGGCGGTGGCCGTATGGTTAGAGCGTTGGACTCCTAATCCAGGGGTCCAGGATTCGGATTTGGAAGGTGACCGTGCTGTGTCCTTGGGAAAGACACTTTTCACCATTTTTCCTCTCCCCACCCAGGTGCGAATTGGGTACCGGCATACTCTGCTGGAAAAGTAAACCTACGACAGGCTAGCGTCCTGTCTAGGAGATGAAGTAAAACCATCTGTTCAGCTTCATGCTAGAGAAACCAGGATAAGCTCCGGCTGTATGGGCCTCACTGGCCTTGAAGGAACTTTACTTACAGTGTTAATACTTAATCACCGCCCTTTATGCTGGCTGGCATGTAGGGCAGCATTGTACAGTGTTGGGGTGCAGTCATATACATATGAGTGCACGCATGCGTACGTAATGTATAAACCGAAGCAAATGATAATAAGCAATTAAGAATTAAATAAAGAAGAATTGTACCACTAAATGATATTACTCCTGTCTCTTTTCACCTTACCCCCCCCCCCCCCCCCCCCACACTTTTTTTTTCTTTTTTATTCCTAGACAAGGACAAGAACAGCGGAAACAGTGAAGAAGGTCCTGGACACTACTTTGGGGAATATGACAAAGACGCTCATGACAAACAGCAGCGAAAATCCTTTCTTCCTGCTCAGAGGGCCAGTGAACTCAGTGGTTAGATGATGAAATACTGTCCTGCAAAATTTTGCCTAGTTCCTTAAAAAACTATTTACGTGGAAACTGCCGGACGTCCTAATGCCTACGCTTCATGACATTATACAGCAAGATAAAGAACTGCCCTTCGACTTCTAATAGTAAACACTCGATGATCCTGCCTCCTTATTCAATCAACTCAATTCAAAAATCGTTTAAAAAGTCCCCGGTCTTCGGTAAGTCGCCGCGGGACCTGTGATTCCTTGGGGAACGCGTATTCCAGTGGAATCCCTTGGAGCAACTTTGGACGTGCAATTAGCGATATTGCTAGAGATTGCTTCTGCTGACTGCCGGTGGTAGAGACACAACTGGAAGCGGACTAGTGACGATCAGTGTTGGTGGTGCTCTCTTTACGTTTAAGTTCTATCTTCATTTGTTTGTGACCTTGTTCTTTTCCTGGCATTTAAATGGTCATTCTAAAAGTTTTTTGGTTAACTCCACACGAAGATTAAGTACAAAGACAATGTTTCATGGTGTGACACAGAGATCATACTCTGTTCGTTTTCACAATTTCTTTCTCTCTTCCACCTCTTTATTCATTTATTTCTTATTCTTCTTCTCCAGAAATGTTTTGGAAGTCGAAACTGTTATAAATCTCATGGCTAAGCGTGCGTTTTGATTATTTTAAATGCGAAACAAATACATTTTGCAGCCAAAATGGGAATATGTGTGTATGTATGTCTTAACATCGGTTTTCCAGTCAAGCTTGAAGCAAGGATTTTCATAAGACTGGCAGCCTTAAGAAAAATATACATATTAAATAGTGCTGGTTGCTCCCTGTAGGCATCACGTTCTTGCATGGCGCAACAAATCAGTCTCCAACATGATTATACTATAGTCAGTTAAATGTTCTCCCTGGACACCATGTAAAGCTTATCGTCTAACGAAACGGAACATAGTTCTTGTTCACAAAGATGCATACCCCCATCCTTAATAATATATAACTTAATTGAGTTTCTTCATGGGCCTAAATCATGTAATAAAGAAGTAAAACAACAAAAAGAACAATAAGATCGAGAGAGTTTAAAATATGTAAAATCGGACGAGTCAGACGAATTATTAAAAATATGACAAGTGGAGAACTGAAAGCCCTAACTTGGACAAAGTGACTTTGCATTTAAATAGAATGGGTGTCGTGGTGGGAGATCCTCTTCTGGAACCGGAAATTTTCGTAGTTTGCGGAGCAGATCACACATTTCTGATATTATCAATCACTTCTTGTAATATGCATGAAAGAAACAGCAGTCACACGATTGCTACAAGGAAGGGGGAGCAGTGTCCGCGCTTATTTATGGCGCAATTTCCTCTGTTCCACTGACGTCACCAAGGGGATATAACCTCGGCCTCAAAGGCTTCGAACAAATTGCCTCCCTTGGAGGGGCGAGCTACATAAAACCAAATTAACGGTGCCATGAATAAAACAAGAGTGTCGAGTGCAGAACAATTGTTGGAGAACCTCCCAAGGATTATTTAAGACTGATCCAAGATCCATTCATCCAATTGGAAGCAAAGGAAGAGCTTTATCGTAGAGAAATAGCGTCCTATAATTTATACATTGTTTCTCAGACTCTGGGTCTGTATTCTTACCGCTGATCCCTGCTCGGCGCCGGGAGTACTGCGCCACTGACTGTTTTATCTTTAGCAGGAGCACCTCCAGTGTCTTCAACAATACGCATTAGCGCCATTCAAAACGCTTGTAACAACAACCAACGGATGAGGTCGAGCATTAATAAGAGATGCTTATTCAGGTTTGCGTTATTGAAATATCACGCCGCTTTCGTCCTCTTCCCCTTATCCATCGCCAGAAACAAGACAAAACAAAAGTTCAAAAGATAACCCCAAACAACAATGACAAGTGTTTGACGAGGGTCGGGGGGCGATAAGGATGCTTTTTCGACCTTAGCTTGAATGGGAATCCTAAAAAAAACCGGGGGGGGGGGGGGAGGCAAC
>JBDFRD010270063.1:0-10887 GCA_039654405.1 Bullina lineata
CAGATCTAACATTGGCCGAATAAGCCATGAGAGCAGGTGTCACTCGGTTTAATTATTTTAGACCAAAACCTTAGCTGTTCTGACCGTCTGTCAAGACGAAAAGGGCCATATATAATATAATATATATACTACTGAATGTACAGTAAAAAGTATTTCCGAACGCACATACATTTTCTCTTCAAATATCACCGGTATCGACCAATCCGCGTAAATAGAGCTCATCCCCGCAAAGATCACGCACCATGGATTTTTTTTACCGATTATGTTCTTATTTTTCTGATTGTGAATGACGTCATAATATGATTGGACGAGATAACGGGGATGTGGAGTGGACGCCCTCGAGAAGCTCACGCGAGAGTTAACGAGATTACTGTAGGCACCAGGTCAATAAGTCAATAGATTGTCAATATTACGTTGGGGCTATTGCCGCCATGTTTGTATGAAATCCCATGATGAACGACGTGACAGAAAGAGATCCACAAACGTCTCCAAGTTGCCTCGTGTATCGAATTCTAATAATTGCACGACCTATCAATCCCTGAAGAGAGTGTGTCGTAATCCATACCAATAAAGCCTCGGGCTTTTAAGTTCATATTCCCATCTCCATCCCCTTCCCCGTTCCTTTCCTCCCTCCACCTTCTCTCATCCTTTTTTTTAATTATTATTCAAAAAGCATAGTTCCTTCCAGGCCTATGAGACCTATGCAGCTGAAGCCTCGGTTTCGGTAGCGTTAAGCGAAACAGATTATTTTTACACCATCTCCTCGATAGGACGTTAGTCTGTTGTAGATTTACTACTCCAGCAAAATATATCGGTACCCAATTCGAAACTTGGCTAGGGAAAGGAAAAGGGATGTAAAGTTTCTTTCCCAAGGATCAACCCAATGGCCCGAGTCGAACCCAGGACGCCTTGGATTGAGAACCAAACGGGGTGACCACCGCGCCATCTTCTTTTCTTAAAGAGAAAAGAAAAGTTCATTGGTGGAAAAAGATGTTCTACCAGCCAGTGCCTCTGGCAGGAGAACCAGGCCTGCCATTTTTGCAGTAACCATCACTGAGTCGATGAGACTGTGGAAGAGACTACAAGCGGATTGCGGGTTACAAGTTGAGAGAAGAGAGTTTCATCAAAATGACGCCGATGCAATGATACAATGTGATGCCAATGGTCGAAACTGCTGTTTTCAAAGTTATATGTATCATTATCATTATCATCTTTTATACATGTTATTGTCATCAACCCCACACAAAACTCATCTAACAAACATCCTTTCCCCACGCTAAATTCTTTGCACGACAGCCGCGAACGCGCAAACTCGCCTCACTTAAAACTAACACGGAGCCAATCATGGTCTAAGGTCTATCCTCTCCAAAGTACCACACAACCCACGGCAAACCTGACGGGTCAATCATACGCCGCGTTATTCCACTAGAGTTCAGTGCTGTGAAGGAGTTCCGCTTATAATGCTCTCCCATCGGGACACCGAGCGCCAGGTCAAAGAGGCTGTTATGGCCTGACAATGGGCGGAGGACTTGCAAAAGCAAAGAGGAGCTCCTCCCACAACAATGGGCCAGGCACGACGCCTCGTGTCAGGGCAGAAGTGGCGTGTGACGAACATCTTCAGGAAATGAGTTTAATTTTACGACGTTTGCTGACTTTTTTAAAATGTTGCGGTTGTTTATTGTTATTTGGTTGTTTTCTCGTTAAGGCATTTATAGTGCAATTCGTACAAAATTGTACCGCGAACGGTGTCTTCATAATCGCTTCATCACCAAATTTATGCTCGTTTTTTTCCATATTTTTCTCGTCCTGAGTTTTTGTTTCCCACTCCTTCTTTTAACAACTTATTTTCACCATGAATGCGACATGGCAAAATTGAATCTTTCTCCTCATCCTCACCGTCTAATTTATTAGCAATGTTGAGACATAAATAAGAAATGTTACTCGTCTGTGAATGTTTGAGTCAGTCATACGTTTCATTGATACACTACACACAAAATAACTAAAGCGAACGTTCAATGTTCAAGTTATAATTTAAATTGGAAACGCCACTCACTGCCGGACGAAAAAATGACAGGTTATAAGGTACTGCTGTAAACCCTGTCAGTGTCAGACATTTGGTACACTTGAGTTCAGCATGAACATCAAATCAACAGCTTGGCACAACAGACATGTAATATTAATAAATTAAATAAATAAGCAAATTCTATGGTGAATGGGAAAACGAAAGCTAATGCCTCCTTATCCTTGAACTCCATCCTTATCCCTCCCCAATTTACTGCCATCTCACCTTCCTCTTTGTAATACACGCACACATACACAACGCACACTTCTTACAACTCGTTCACCCAATATAATGCTCGTGTCTCGGGTCATTTCATTAATCTTTAAGGCGAGTTATCGATTCTTGACCCCACCTGATCAAGGGTAATAGTAATAGAGACGACAGTACAGAACTCTTGACACAAGGCAAGGCCACCGGAACGTTTGTGACCTAGATTCGTTAAAATGTAAACAAAGCGGCTTACCCCGATCTCCTTTGGATACCGTGAAGACTGAGCAGGCGACAATCGCGAGGGAAAAGTGAAACCAAACGTCAGAAAACATTGTCTTTGTCCTAAGGTCTCACACCGGTGGAAGTTGGAATAAAGAACTAATTAATCCGTATGCACCGTGTGTTGACTCATCATTTATCATAACGATCTCTTACAAATTCACGCTTTGTTGTGCTATTGATCTTGAACCAATCCGGATGCTCTCCTGACTTTCCACTGTATGTTTCAGAATGAAATCACTGAGATGAGTAAGAAAGAATATATTCCACAGATCGGTGTCACATTTTAAGGTGTATATTTTAAAAGGAAATTAAAAACAGCACGTAGGTGGGTTTCTGTTAGCGAAATAAGCCCATTGTGCTCTCAGGGTTTCCACGAAGTCCCATGCGAAGCAGCGCTCCACGCGGCGCGAGGGCAAGGCTGAGATCCGCCGAATGAGCCAGCGACGGGTGCGTGCAAAGTGGTGGAAGTGAGGGGTCGTACGCGGAGCGTCTCGCAGCTTTGTTCCTTTCTAGTTGCTCCGCACGCCACTTCTAGACCAACTAGATTCTAGATCTAGCGCCAGCTGTTTGTATCGTGGGTTCCCTCGTTCAGCGACCGATGCAGTGTAAATTAGGCCTACAATAATGCCAAGTTAGCGCAGCAATTTAGTGCTGTTATTGTTATAATTAATTAAACGAAGCCGAAATCTTAAGCAGCAATTACGATAATTTCTCCGCTTTGTAGCCTGGTGTAAAAGGGAGGTCGTTTCAGGAGTAGTCGCAGTGAAAACGGTAAATGTGCAAACGCAAATCTACTCTTTTTTTTAATCGCATCCATATTTTGAAGGTAAATAATACGGGATTGGATTATACTTCACCAAAATAAAAAGTATCAGTCTTGAACTGAGAGGATCTTTCACATGACGCATCTTTGCGTCATGGCACGGTCAGACTTCTTGATAACTAGGTTATTTTTAATTCAAGTCACGTCTCCGACTAGATCTTCAATAGGCTAGCGGCTTGAGTGAAGGAAGATTAGGTTGAGAGAGAACGAAATTGAACAAGGGTCATACGATGGCGTTGCACAAGGCGGTGAAGGTGGTTGTCCCTGCTGGTGTTTCATTCTCTACGAAACAGTCCACTACTATTATAAGCAGATTCTTTGACAGTACCGCTGCATTAACCCTTGCATGTCCGACTCATGTGCCCAAAGGTATTCCATGTAATTGACATTGCTTTGTTCGTTCAATATTGTAGATCAAACTGACAATTGGTCACTTGTTTAATAAACATTTTAGAATAGTTACCTATGTTGAACTATTAGTCCATCGTGCTGCATTTTAATTAAATGGTAATTTATTATAATGGTAAGAGTTAGAGAAAGTTGAAACAAGAGGCCAGAATAAAGCCTTGTTATTTGAATAATCAATTATTAAGATGCACTTTTGAAAGATTCCTGGATGACTTCATTGGTCAGTTACTTGATGAACAGTTTTACCATAAATTTGTTTTAAACATATGTATTAAAATGTATGCTAAATCAATACTAATTAAAACAAAATACAAATATTTTGTAAGCATGTGAGCAATCATTTTTAATTCTTATTTTCTAGCCTCTCTCTGTCCAGGCTCTGTCACTGAGAAGAGCTGTATGAAACTCCAGAGAAGATGGAACTTCTCTGGAAAGACCACCAGTCAAACAACAACTGCACCGTTGCAGAATCTGCGTGTTTTAGATCTGACAAGGTAACTGTGAGACTACAAAATAATGTATAGATCTAGATACTACATTTTCATCTTGTAGTGAGTATTTTACAAGCCCCTTAAGTAGTGTATGCTTAAATCAATTTCTGTCACAAGAATTATTCGTTTCTTAACGGTAGTGGTTAAATGGCTGACAAGCATGGGAGTTTGCTAACAAAAATATACATCATGATTTAATACTTTTAAATACATTATATATATAGTGAGGACAGCTCTACCGAGCTTCTACAAAGCCACAGACCTGCTTGATCTGAAAAATGGAAATTTCTTGGCTCATTTCTTTGCTCCACTTTTTCATCCAGCTGCAGACAAAATGTGAACATAATATTTCATTATTTTTTATCCAAAACAACCACGATTTAGTATTAGTACGAGTGTGATCCTGGTAAAATTGCTTTGACTGTAAGTATTTCTAGATCTAAGCTGCAAGTTTTTAAGGCGTCCTTGTGTAAACTCTTGCTGCATTTCAAGAGAATGAACATCTCTGTAACTCTACCTTCACGCAACGCTCTGTATCTCCTTGTGCTTACATTTGAACATGTTTTACAACAGGAGAATCTGATCACTTGCTAACCGCCTGTCATATCACACTACGTACAGGCGTCTTGTAGATCTACTTTTGTAAAGGCTCTCCAATGTTGCAACTGACAGCCACTAAAGCATTGAAAATGATGCCATCTTTATGAGTTCCAACATCAAATGCCATTATTGCTCATATTCAAAATATTCGTAATTAACATCACTTTCCTACTTTATCTTTCATCTTAGTCATAAGTCTGTGAATTATATTTTCTTTTTCCCACCCAATCTTTTGTTATTTTTCTCGAAAGAGTCCTCGCTGGGCCATACTGCACAATGATTCTTGGTGATATGGGAGCTGAAGTGATCAAAATAGAACGCCCTGGTCAGTAACTTGTCTTAACTTAATTTTGTGATTCAAATTTACTTTGCGGAGTAAATAAAATTCCTTGAAGGCCTATGAGGCTATTCGAGTTTTGGCTAGGAGGTTTACTTCCCCGGCAGAATATGCCTATACCTGATTCGCATCGGCATGGGGAGAGGAAAAATGTTGAAAAATGTCATTCCCAAGGACACAACATGGTAGCTAAATGTTGAACCCATGACCCTTGGATAGGCATTCCAACAATCTAACCTTCTGGCCATCGTGCCGAACTAGCAGAGCATAAAAGAAAAAATGTTGCAAACACTTCAAATCTTTAACGGAATAAGACTTAGTACAGTTCCATTAATGTGGTTTGTGACCACTGAATTATATTTTGATTCTTTCTTTTTTGACTTTGTCAGGAATTGGAGATGAAACACGAACATGGGGACCTCCATACCTCAACTCCCAGAGCTGTTACTATCTTTGTGTTAATAGGAACAAAAAGGTGATTACTCTCATTTCTTCAGTATTGATATCCTCTTCCCACCCAGGTAAAAATTGGCTACTGGTACATTCTGCTGGAGAAGTAAACCTACCACAGACTAGCATCCTGTGTAGGAGAGATGTAAAAGTCATATATTCTGCCTAATGCTACTGATACAGGGATAAACTTCAGCTCTATGGGCCTCATAGGCCTTGACAAAACTTCACTTTTACCTTTTTGCTTATTGACTTACTTGACTTATGCCTCTTGATTCCTTAAGGAACATAAGGCCGCTTTTTGCTTATTAGAGTGCCTTATAGGATAGCATGTTATAAGGAAAGTTTGGTCCTCGAGATCCAAACTTATCTCTGTGTCAATAGCCTGAATAAGAAAAGATGATTTAATATCATGTCGTAGATCTATTGTTTCTTGTAGGTTTCCCTCCCCAACAGAATATGTCAGCACCCAATTCACACCTAGGTTGGGACAGGAGAAATGGTGCCTTTCCTTTGGACATAACATCAGGATTTGAATGCAAGACTCTAAGGTTGGGAGTAAAACACATTAATCGTTCAACCACCGAAGTAGAGCATAGTACAGACAGAAAATCTGCTTCATTGTCTCTATGGCTCTTTTCGTCTTTCACACACGGTCGAAGCAGCTATGTCACTGCTTTTGCCTGAGCAGCCTCTTAATTCGAAACAATGCTTTGCCCAGAGACACTGTTCCTCTCTTGGTGATACTAGTTTTATTCCAAAGGAAAGACAATGGTCAATAGGTTTGGAACTAGCCTGACCTGCAGTGATAGAGTAAGACGTTCATGGGTAGAATTTTGAAATTTTAGAAATTTTGCCCGGACAGCGGCACTTGCCTACTCTTGTACGATTGTAGACTGTCAAGGGATCTTTAACGTGCGTAATGTACACACAGAATCTCCGAATTTATAGCTCATCTCCAATAGAGCTTGGCATTCAGACTCCGCACTACCCAGTTGGAGCCAGGGGTAAATAAAGATCAACAAGTTCGCAGAAAAATCCTGAACTCGGACCCACGTGCTCAGAAAGTGAACACCTTACTGACTGAGCTATTCTGCCCCCTATTCATTGTCTCTAGTGCTAATATTATATCGCGCATTTGTGTCATATCATAATTGTCATTTTTTTTCTTGTAAATAAATTTGTTAGGAGAAAAGTATATATTTGAAGATATGAAGATAAATTATGGCTGATCAGTTTTTATTCTCCATTTGAATTGCTGTCTCTTCAAAAACTTCTGCAGTTTTTGATATTGTTATAATATTTTTTTTTATTTGTTTCCATAGAGTGTAGCAGTCGATCTGAAGAAACCAGAAGGGAGAGATCTAATAAAAAAGGTAGAAGCTGTATTGTGTGACATGAGAAAATGAGACTGCATTAGCGTAATGTTAAGGAAGGCTGAGTTAGAGTGTAGCTCTCATTTAAAACAAAAAGACGTGCTACAATTTCTATATATATAGTATGTTGCATATTTTCCTCACATTTTCAGGGGTTTAGGTGTTTTTACAACATTTCATAATGAAAGATGTAGATCTATATGGTTTATCTTACCTTTTCAAGAAACACTAGGATCAATTCCCCCCCACCCCAAAAAAAACTACTGATCCATTAAACGGAATTAATTAAGCACTTTAGTCTTGGTGCATTTGTCTACTCCATTCTGCTGATCACACTTGATAAATTAAATTCAACATCTTTGACTTAATGTTTCTCAATGGTCAAGAATAGTGCTCTCTCATTCAAAAAGTACAACTATTTTCTCTTCGTTTTAGTTTTCATCTGCTATTAATCAAATTATTATTAGATAGAGGTTATGTTGTACAACTACAACACTATGTGAAAAATTGAACATTTATTCGCTCTGCTACATGTAGTATTTTTCAATTGTATTTGATGTCCTCCCCAGTTAGCATCAGAGAGTGATGTGTTGGTGGAAAACTACCTTCCTGGGAAATTGTCTGAGATGGGCCTGGGCTATCCCGAGCTGAGTGCAGAGTTCCCACATCTCATCTACTGTTCAATCACTGGTAAGTTGTTACATGAATACTTAATGAAACTTTTGTTTATGTGATCTGTATTGTCATCTTCTTCTTCTTTCTCCGCTACTAACTCAGAGGGAGTCCTGATTGCAATGTTTTTCAACGTACAATACCGCATTGTCACAAAATTGAAAGAAAATGGTCACCTGTGAAGAAAATGTACATTCTAATTTATTTCCGATCACATAAAAAATGTAAGCATTCGTTGTGTTTTTGAAGACCTGTGACAAATTAAAGTGAAGTACCTTCAAGACCTGTAGGACCCAAAGAATCGGAGTTTTCTCGATAGTTTGAAGCAGAATATTTGATTTTAGATCATGTTCTGGAAAGGATGTTGGTATGTCATAGGTTTATTTCCGCAACAGAATATCATGCTAGTACTAGTGCCCAATTCATACCAGGATATGGAGGGTTAAAAGGTGTAGATTGTCATTTCCCAGGGCACAGTATGATTGCCATCAGGATTCAAGCTTAGGACTCCTAGCTTTGTGTACCAATATTAAGTACAGTGTATTATTTTAAACCAAGTGCAAATGTAGTTGTGTTACTCTAAGTATTATACTGTTATTCAGGCTTCTTAGGTCCCCAGATAAGGGTGCATATAACGTTCATCATTATATTCTCTAAATTTTGTAAAGAAAATAAGCATAGGTTGTGTATAATGGTTTTGTTTCATTGACACTTGGGTTTCTACAGGTTATGGCCAGACAGGAAGCTATGCAAGTCGTGCAGGATATGATGTGGTCGTGTCAGGTGCTGGTGGCCTTATGCACGCAACTGGACCGGAAGTAGGTTCCTTTTTGTGACCACTGTGGTTTGATTTACATGTCAACATCATACATAAGTGGCACAGTGGCCAAATGGTTAGAGTGTTGGACTCCTAAAAATCTGGGAGGTGATTGTGTTGTGTCCTTGGGAAAGATACGTTACACCATTTTTCGTTCTGTGTAGGAGATGATGTAAAAATCATCTCTTCCGCTTTATTAGCCATTTTTTTATCATACACGACAAGAGAACATGGCATATTTCTTAATACATTATGTACTTTGTAACTTTTCTCTGACATTTTATTTATGCAACTATTATAGCATTTGAATTGTCTTATTGTGCAGAATATTGAGCAATAATTTAGTTACTTCTGACTTATCCATATCAATATTTTATCTATTCCCCGTAAGGACGGTGAGCCGTGCAAAGTTGGTGTGGCTATGACTGATTTGTCTACAGGTCTCTATGCTGTTGGCGCTATCCTGGCATCAGTTCTAGCCCGGCAGCAGTCTGGACGAGGACAGCACATCGACTGCAATCTCCTCTCCACCTGTGTTAGTTCTTGTTTGTACACTTTTTACATGGAATGAAAAAATATCCTTATTGTCGGCTTTTAAAACTGGCACATCTGGATTTGTAATTCTCTGACTGAACTTGACACAAATTTAGTTAGTAAATATAATGTTGAAGTTTGAAAATATGAACTAAAAAGAAGGGAAATCATTTATAAGACCTTCTACATGACTCACTGCAGGTGCACTAAACTAAGAGGTCCTAAATTCATGTCATATTGTCAAAAGTAGACTTTTCACAGTCAGAAATATTGTGCACAGGACATTAGAAAGGCAATTACATGTACTTTCCTTTTAGTGTTTATAAGAAGTGGGAAATTTGGACTTGGCTGGGCTACTTTTGAATTTATAGATTTTCATGTTTGTGTTGAGAAAAAGCCATTAACATGCAAGGCAAGAAAACTCATAAAATACAATGAAGAATTATTGAAGATAGCAGGATACATATGTTGTGATGTGAGTTTGAAATTATCTCAAAGGTCTGATTCATTTCATAGGTGGCTTCCCTCGTCAACATTGCATCAAATTATCTGAACGCAGACCAGGAGGCTGGAAGATATGGAACTGCTCACACAAGCATTGTGCCTTACCAGGTGTGTTTGTGGTACTTACCTTTACCATGGTTCCTATGATTTGTCTGAATGTTTCCAAATGGAAATTTATTATTAATTTAATTGCACAAGAATTTTTATTGTTACTTATTTAGATTTGAATTTTAGTGATTTAAAGTTTGTGAGAATGCAAAAAAACAAACGCAATTGAGTTTTTAAATTTTTTTTTTAAGTTTTCAGTTTTTCACCATCTAAGAGAGTGATTCTTGACTTACTTTCTTTGGTTGAAAAATTAGCATTATATGAATTTGTGCTGTTTTTAGTTTCACCAGTAAGATTTCTTGAAAAGGAAAGGAATTGGTACATCTGATGCTTGTTCATTGAGAATCTATAAGATGAATGATCTGCTACTTTCGCACAGCTGATGGAAAGGACATGAATATAGTACACCTTTTGAGCTTGTTTTCCTTTTTAATTACTGCAATGCTGGAAAGAAATTTTTTTTTTGTCTTTCAAATTTTCAGGCATTTCAAACACAGGATGGCTATTTTCTTGTTGGAGCAGGCAATGACACACACTTTGGAATCTTGGCAAAAGTAAGCTTAATGATAGGGGAAACAAGCAAAATGTCATTATGTCTCACTTTGAATTGGTTTAGAGAAATAGGAAGAAAATGTGGCTTAAGATTTGTTCATTCAAAGCAAATTGTATGTCCTGTTACCAAGAAGTAATCTTTACAGATGATATCTAACATTAATTAAAACACTCAGCGCTGGTAGCCACATAATGATGAAGTAAAAATACAATTTTAAAATTGTTTCATAAGATTACCTATCCTGAATTTTAATTCCTTAATTAACCTTTTCCTTCACTGTGAAGAGCCTAACAAAGATGACCCATGACAGGCAGAGATGGAGATCCTTTGTTGCTGTCCTTAGCGCCACTGGGCATGTAGATGATGATGATGATGATACAGATGATCACCATTTGTGAATGTAATACTGACTGTAATACTTTATTAGTAAAGGGCTTACATTTTTCAGGTAATAGGTCACCCAGAGCTTGCGTCTGATGGCCATTATTGCAGCAACAAGCTCAGAGTCAAGAACCGAATTCCTCTTCTTAATTTCTTGGGAGAAATGTAAGTAGCTTTTGAAGTGCATAGATCTCTGAATGAAGAACTATCACACATTGAATTATATTGTGCTTTAAAATACAATGAATAAGCAACTCCCACATAAAAGCTACAAGACAA
>JBDFRD010270172.1:0-10885 GCA_039654405.1 Bullina lineata
GGGTGATGCAAAGAATCCTCCCAACGTGAGCCTGCGTGTCGTAAGAGGCGACTAAAGGACATCTAGGTGGAATCTCCTGAAATTGAGATCCTGGTCCTCCAGGTTGGGGGTTTGTCATGGGGTTAACAACCCCATACCGTAAAAAAAATCTCGTTACAGAAACAGCTAGCTGCCCTTAGCGCCAGTGGGCTTAATGGGTACATGATGATGATGTAGGAGAAAAATCCAATATCACGATACTGTAGGAGATAAAACCCAATATAACAATACTGTAGGAGAAAAAAACCAATATCACGATACTGTAGGAGATAAAACCCAATATAACAATACTGTAGGAGAAAAAAACCAATATCACCATACTGTAGGAGAAAAAACCCAATATCAGCACAATTTCAAAGCTACTCCACCAGTCATTGGGAACAGGAGAATATTTCTTTTCTTTTCTTGTTTTCTCTTTTCATAATATGCACATGAAATGTGTGGAAAATGATCAATTCAGATTTCTCATACACACTAGATATGCTGCCTAAAATCAGGGGTGTAAATGGAAGATTAACAAATTTTCTGAAAAAATACCTCTATCTGCCGAGGTTCAGGGGCCCCACTTAACGACAGGCCAGGGCTATTTTCATGAGTCAAGATTACTTCTCTACAAAGCCTCGGAAATTCTCGGACTAGCAATAGTGAAGGAAATCAAAGCATCAGAGAATTTGTCTATGAAAATTTGTCATATAAATGGTACATGTATGTCATGACGACATGATGATGGTCTGCATATCATGTGCCGTGGGAATAACTCTTCGTCATATTTTGTTTTTTTCGATTTAGTACATCTGCAAATATTTTTATTATATGTGAATGCAAGGAAGGAAAATCTGTAATCAATGCATAATGAAAAAACCCAATTCGTAAAATCTCAGAAATCAGAAGAAATCTGAAAGATTTACACCCTGTAAAATATTGCATCTATGAGAAATGAGCACTTAAGATGTAAGGTTTGCTTACAATGAATTCCAAATTGTGTTAAACATTAGCATGACAGACACAGTACAGTAACTCACATGATATGCATCTTCGATGAAAACTACAGCCTGAAGAATGGAGGCTGCATCTGTAAGGAAAATTATATATATACTAGTTGGGCACCCGGCTTTGCACGGGAAATGGGAAACTCCTCCGCTGGCTCCGAAAAGAACATCTGAACGCACGTGAAACATTACACGGAACGCGTTTCCGGTTCAAAACTTTGGTCGGAAGATGTTATTAAAATACAAATTATTTTTGTTTTAATAATTTAGCAGTACCGTTTATCGAAAAAGTAACTCAACAGGAATAGAGAAAATATATAGTCTAATGAACACAGAAAGTTTCAGAATTTTTCATTCAGCCATTTTGGCGTTCACTGGAAACAAAGTTTCAAGTTACTCAATTATATATCTAGATGTAGGAAAATTTGGAGTTTTTTTCGCTTTCCCTGGCAGTAGAATGAAGTTTAAAGATGAGTTTTTCACACACTGTAGATCAATCATCTAAGATGGAAAGCTCTTGGAAAGAGAATATTAATTATGAACTGATTTTTAATGCCTGCTTTGGGTTTAGCCAGGAATTCAGAAAGAAAGGGACGCGATTAGTATGTTTCAACACACATTTGCAGCAGTTGAGTCATAACCTAGTTTTAAATTCCCTTTCTGTTTAGCAGTAGAACAGAAGGTAAATGAAAATTAGTTACTTATTCTCTTTGTGACTTGGTGTCTAGTAAGAAAAAGAAAGGTTAATGACTATTTTCCCCTGTAAAAGGATAATGAAGAGTGAGAATATGGGACAATGCATCCATTATGTATCAAAAAAGAAAAGCAGGTAAAGAATTAACAAATTCAATTTCTGTAGTCAAAGTACCTTAATAACTAACCGCTTTTTAGTTCAATTTATGTAGCAATTTTAGATGACAAGCAGTATTTCACACAAGGCTAACAGAGTTCCTCTCAGATGTTTAACTGTTTAGCAAAAAAACTGTTTACATTACTTCTTCGACGATATCTTCAAGAAATTGGTTGCCTGCCACATTTAGTTTCATGCTCCTTTACATTTTAAAAATGAACTATTGAAACACGTAAGATTTATAAAGCTGGACAGTTACATGTTCCTGTATAAAAAATAAACATAACCGGTACAGTCAATATTTGCGACACACTCTAGAAACACAGGCTCCACTGAGCATCCCCCAGTGAAACAACATGAGTACAACAAAGTCATAAAAATAAAACAATACACAACAATTCACAGACCAAGTCCATTAAACTGTTCAGTGCCGTCGAAAGTTTGATGGATGTCTGACACTGTCATGACACTGGCCGTGTCACTGGTGCCATCTCCTTGCCATGTGATGGAGTCTGTATTTAAAGGATTGCTTAATCCTCTAAACCGACCACTCTCATTCAGGGATCCTGAGTGTTGGTGCCGGAAGCTGATGAAATATAGAAATCAAATTCAGGGTTGAGATTTTAAGTATCCTTACAAAAATTCAAGGGACTTAATTTTGTGTTGAGGGCACAACTTTTGTTATTTCTATTACAGAACAACTACAGATCTAGGTGACATAAATAACTGATCGTATTCTTCTTCTTCTTTTCCATCAGCATTTGATTCTTGCTACTGAGGCGTACAGGCTTGTCAATATTTAAAAAAAAAAAAAAGAAACAAAATGGCAGTTAGTTTAAGATCTGTAGTCAATCCCCACAGCCCTGTGACAAGGCCCGTCGTCCAGGCAGGTTTATTTGTTATCCTATAACCAAAAAAAAGGGAAACATGGAGAAGATGTGTGGAGAGAGACGAGGAAGGAACAGGACAAACATGGTCAGAACTGGCGAGGTTGTCCCAGGACAGAATGAAGTGGAAATCCTTTGTGTGTGGCCTATACCCTGATAAGGGTGATGGGCAATGATGATGATATAACCAAAAGCCCATGTGCAAATAACAAATTAATAAGTGATGTGGCTGGTGAGATGGCTCACTAAACCCAGACTCGTATGAAAATCAGTTTCACAAATAAAGGTAGACTTTCTTTATTTAGTCAGATTCCACAAAGGGCCAAGCCTAACAATGGCTGTCATCAGAGTTGATAAAAGAAGTCAATGATCCAAGAGTTGAAGATTGGATTGCTTGGACAAAAGTACACAGGTTTTTATCTTATTCTTTGACAGTCTAGCTCATGAGACATGTTATATGACAGAATAGAATCTTAGACAATTGTTAAAAACACAAGTCATTCTAAAATAGGCAGTAAAGAGCAGAACAAGAAAAGGAAGAGATAATAGTAATGGAGCAAAAGGGAAAGAAAAGGAGGAGGAGGAGGGGGAACTCAAGGAGGACAAGGAAGTCTAGAAGAAGAACTCACGCGAGGCTTGAAGTATCAATATCATATTCACTTGAAGTCAAAGCTTCAGTTCCACTAGTGAATCCATCCTCACTAGAAAGATGCCCTTTGCCTTTCTTCGTCTTATCAACTAGCTGATTCAAGTCTGAGTTGGACATTATATATTGTCTTTGGCTGTACTTTGATGAAGGATCCTGAAATATATTTTTCACTGATTCTGCAGCTTCTAGAATGTGTGACTATACAAAAAAAACAACACAGAAATAACCAGCATGAGTAAAGCAACTTAATTTTCATAAAGTGCCTAATGCACAGTTTGTATATTATATCTCCATTTCTGTTACAACAGTTTCTGACCCGTTCAGAGTCGACCTACTTTACTTCCGAACGACCACATTTTCCCATTTCAAGCACTTCCATGGAGAGAAAAACAACACTGATTTGAAAACAAAAGTAGAAAATGGTTTACAAATATATTGCAATTCAATAAAAATAAGTACTTCATCAATGTGGTAAAAGGAAGATCAAGATGTGACGTTTCATGATGAACCTTTCGTCCCCTTCTATTAGTTGGCCGCATTCACCTGACTTCCAACACCCCATTATCAATAATCGGAGACTGAGATAAAACCTAAAATATTGTTTGGCAAAAGCAAGGCAAAAGTTACAGATTCACCGCTGCATCTTTGCACCGCAGCAGTTCATGTTCCAATTACCCACCTCTGTTCCCGTTCCATCTTCAATTGTCTCCTAATATTTATCTGGATCCTCTTCCTTTATCTTATGACATGAGGCAGCGGCTTCAACTTTTCCTAGTCATGGCCGAAATCAAATATATTAACATAAAAAAGGCAATGTTTACGTGAGAGTGTTCCTTTTTTTAAATTGTTAGATCTATAATTTATTACTAAACTCTAATTTAGAACATCAACTCCTTTTCTTTGTCACAAAAACATTTTAAAATATTTAAATAGAATCTAGACTAATCAGATCTAGATATACATTGTATCTAGATAGTCTTCATTAAGTCTATAGTCTATAACTATTAGCTTTTATACCCCCCTGAAAAAAAAAGAAAGTGAAGATCCCCAAAACATTCAAAGAAAAAAGTACTTTTCAATCCGTTCCCAAGATTACTTTAATATTTACTCTAAAATTCATTTTGTCGGGTCAAAATTTCTGTATTTTGTAATATATATATAGACGTTAGTTTGGCCAAGCTTCGGACGGACAAATTGAATAGAAACCAGAAGTTGCAGCAATATGCGAAATTGCAGGTAGTTTCGGTGCACGTCTCTACGGTTCACAACATTCATTCCAAAATTGTCAACATCTGCTAATCCAGACCATGTGTGAATGAAATATGTACTGTACAATGTGTGCCAAGTCACGTAATGGCCAGAAACCACATTGATTCCCTTCAACGGCGAGAATTTAACACAAATCGAGCATCAAGTCGCTTTTCTGTTCCAAAATTCAGCTAAAACAGCGAAAGTTCAAATCCGGTGTGTCCGGGGCGAACGAATGAAGAAATGGTTATAGTATCAAACATGAAACAGTCCATCGTATATGAACTACGGATCGATGAAAACGTTTCCAGACTTTTAATTGGACAGAATTCTAAATTATTTACATTTTATCTCACCAACCGTCAGGCTCTACGGTGTAATTTGAGATGAGCCGGTCCCCTGCTAGCCAGTTCGCTGGACCTCTCCACCACAGCCAGGCGTGTTTTCTCCCACAGAGGACACCATACCTTTTGTATTCTTTTAGCGTGCTTTGGATTACTATTTTCTTGTGTTCGTACTTTCTGGACCCTACGGCGCAGCTGTGGTATCGTATCATATTCTTTAAATATTACTAGATTGTACCACTAACTATAACAATACGACGAATAACTGCGGTTATTATAAGCTGACTAACAGTAACACTGGTGACCTCAGCATTTCAAGGCGTAGGTTTACAACCAAAACGCAAAAAGGCTTACAGCCATCGGCAGCACAAGGCGTCCCGCCAGAAACAGCTTAATTAGATCTAACTGTGTATACCACTATAAAGTATGGCATCAAACGATGCACAATCAGATATAGATCTAGATTTAGATCTAGTATCTGTGAGATACGACTCTGACGAAAAGGCAAGTGGTACAAAACATACTGCCGAAAGCGCTACGCGCACGGACTCCGAAATCCTGGATGCCCTACGGGCAAACACAAATATAATGAAGGAGATGAGGGAGGAAATAAACAAGCTCAAAAAACAAAAGAAAAGGCGCTCATCTTCTTCATCTGATTCCTCTTCCCCAAGCGAGCCAATAGGTCACCGCAACACCTCCCCACCGCCAGTGAAGCGTGCGAAACGGGCAAAGGCACCAACCGACACCTCCCACTCGGACCGTTCGTCCTGCGATGAATGGGAGCGGCAGTGCCAGGTGCGAAAGTCCCTTGTTGCGGGGAAACCCGACCCCTTTCACCGAGCCGAGGAAGAATGTGGCGTAGACGAGGACGACGGGGAACCCTTGTCACCCAATCTCGCCTCATTCTTAACGAAAAGGTGTGCGGAGGGACTTCGGGATAAGAAACTCCAGGGGAAACTGGAAACTCTTAAGAGGCCGAGCAATTGTAAAGCTCTGACCGCCCCTCGCACTAACCCCGAAATCTGGGGGACATTAAAGTCCCATGCCAAGCGAACGGATGTCAAGATGACCAACATCCAAAAGAATCTGGCTAAGGCCACGATTGCCGTCGCTCGGTGCGCGGATGCATTGGCTAAGAAGGCCGACACGGATCCAGACAGAATTACAAGTCTGACGGACGCAATGGCCATTCTTGGCCACACACACAGGGCGCTCTCAACACAACGAAGAGAGTTACAGCGCTACGCGCTGCCCGCTGACGTCCGAGCACTCTGTGACCCGACAACTGAGGCATCTGATACCTTGCTGTATGGGGACGACTTGAAAAACAGCCTGAAGGAAGCCCGCGAACAGCGCCGGCTTACGACATCCCTACGGGAGGGGCAGAAATTCAAGCCTACCGCCCCTTTTTTAGGGCGTGCGAGACGGGGGCGCCAAACCTTCAACCCCCGCCCCCAGTACAGAAAGAAAAACAAGTACATGTACTAGGAATACGGTCACGCAAGGTCAGTTTGCCTTTCCCGAACCTATTTATGTTGAAGGAATACCTAAAACGCAAAGAGCAGTCTTTCAAAGGGGGTCAGATTAAATATTGCCTAAAAGAATGGGAAAAACTTACTAGCGACCCCGTCATTTTGAAAATGGTAAAGGGCACACGAGTCGAGCTTGCCATGAAACCGACGGCGATTCCAGTTTACAGATCACAAAACCATGTACCATTGGATCAGATAAAACGAATGGACATGGAAATAAAGGATTTAATTTCAAAAAGGGTGATTGAGAAAACAACACCCGAAGACCATGATTACATATCAGGTATTTTTGGCCGGGAAAAGAAAGATGGGTCATTACGACTTATTCTTAACTTGAAAACCCTAAACGAGTTTGTAACATACAAGAAGTTTAAAATGGAAACACTAAAAACAGCGTTGACTTTGATAACACCGTCGTGCTACATGGCAAGCATCGACATCTGCCATGCCTACTTTAGCGTGCCAATTGCACCCCTGGACCGACCTCTTCTGAAATTTAAATGGAAAGGCAAACCGTACCAGTTTACATGTTACCCCAATGGGTTGTCGCAATCGCCACGTAACTTTACAAAGCTCACAAAACCCATATATACGGGCGATTGCACAGTCTTGGCCACATATCCACTGGATATCTAGATGACTCGCTGCTCATAGGCAAAACTAGTGAAGCATGCAGACAAAATGTTATAGACACTGTCTCTCTCTTTGACAAATTGGGATTTGTTGTACACCCCGAAAAATCGTCCTTTGAGCCCGCACAAAGCATTACGTATTTGGGATTTGTCATCTACTCAGTGTCAATGACGGTCACAATAACAGAGGACAGGAAAGCTAAAATAACAGAGCATTGTCAAACAGTGTATAACCATCCCACAATAACAGTGCGGGAATTAGCTTGCCTTATAGGTCAGCTCATCGCCTGTTTCCCGGGCATTATGCATGGCCCATTACATTACAGAAGTCTGGAACGTGACAAAATACACGCCCTTAAAACTAGTAAAGGAAACTGGGAAGCAAAAGTTACACTATGCACACGCTCTGTGGAAGAAATCCAGTGGTGGATCAAGGCTTTGCCATCGGCGTATAATGTGATCACTCACGAGACGCCATTACTGGTGATAACTAGTGATGCCAGCTTGTCGGGATGGGGTGCAATTTGCAATGGAATTAGAACTGGTGGACACTGGAACGTACTTGAAAAGCAAACATTTCACATAAATGAGCTTGAGCTCCTGGCCTCATATTTTGGCCTACAGTCCTTTGCTAAAGGCAAACATGATGTACACATCAGACTTCGACTAGATAATACAACTGCAATGCACTGTATTAACAAAATGGGATCACAAAAATCTGAACGATTAAATCGTCTTAGTCAGAAAATATGGGCATGGTGTACTGAAAGAAATATATGGATCAGTGCAGCATATATTCAAGGAGTTGATAATGCTGAAGCAGATAAAGAATCTAGAAAAGTGAATTTAGACAGCGAGTGGATGTTAAATCCATCTCTGCTAGAACATGCCCTCAGTTTACTCAGGTTTAAGCCAACCATTGATTTATTTGCTTCTCGGCTGAACAAACAGGCCCACACATATGTCTCATATCGGCATGATCCGGGAGCGTTTGCTATCGATGCCTTTTCACTAACATGGTCTACATATGACTTCATTGCCTTTCCTCCATTTGCACTCATCAGCAGGGTCCTACAAAAGATTCAACAGGACCAGGCAACTGGCATAGTGATCGCACCAAGCTGGCCAAATCAAGGGTTCTACCCACTACTCATGGCCATGGTCATCGACAGTCCCGTACTACTCTCTGCGAGACACGATCTGCTTTGCCTTCCCTCATTTCCAGAAGAAAAACACCGCCTTCACAAGTCGTTGAAGATGATGGTTTGCAGAGCGTCAGGCGAAAGTACAAAAGTCAAGGATTTTCAAAGGCAGCTACAGATGCGATTATGTCCTCATGGCGACGAGACACAAAGAAGGCATACGCCGTTTATATCAACAAGTGGCAGCGATACGCTACCGAAAGGAATATTGATCCTGTGTCGGCACCTGTAGCTACCGTGATTAATTTTTTGGCTCACCTTTTTAATGAAGGCCTTTCGTATTCAGCTTTATGCATTGCACGTTCAGCCTTATCATGTTTTTTAGATAGCTCTGATAATGTAACCTTCGGTAACTTACCTTCAGTTAAGAGGCTAATGAAGGGATTTTTTGAAATGAGACCATCAGTACCTTTAAAATCTAAAACGTGTACTTGGAATGTGGATGATGTTCTAACTATGTTAGAAACCTGGTGGCCCTTGGAATCTCTTACACAGAAAGAACTGACGTTGAAGCTCACAATGCTCCTGGCATTATTATCAGGACAACGTTGCCAGACCCTACATGTTTTAGACATTGACAACATGAATTTCACAAATAACAAATGTGTATTTTTCATAAATGATTTGTTAAAACACTCCCGGAGAGGAAATCATCAATGCCCAATTGAATTTGTGGCTCATCCTGAAAATCCTCAATTATGTGTAGTCAAAACTCTCCATGCGTACATGGAGCGCACATCAGCAATACGTAGTGGAGAAACTAAACTACTCGTAGGTTTGCAGAAACCACACAAACATGTCAGTAAAGACACAATTGCGCGATGGATCAAACTGGTTTTAGAAATGGCAAGAATTGATCCATCTGCATATACGGCGCACAGCACCCGTGCAGCAAGCACTAGCCGTGCTTCCACTGCTGGCATTTCAGTGACAGCTATTCTTAAAGCGGCTGGTTGGTCAAACGAAAGCACTTTTGCAAGGTTCTATAAAAAAGGAACCACAGAAAATTTGGGTCAAACAAACATGGATGATTACTTCAAAGGGAAATAAATGTAGATCTATGTCTTACTCAGATTTATTGCCCAACCAATCTTAATACATGTGTGCATATTATTATTTCTTGCGTAGCAGTATTATCATGTACAACTACTGATAAAATGGCGATATATTTCAGCCATTGACATTATGCACACTATAATCTAAATACAAATTCAGTAAAAAGCTCTACGCATTGCTCTTGCTTATATTCGTGGTCGTGCTCTGAAGTCTCAAATTACACCGTAGAGCCTGACGGTTGGTGAGATAAAATTAAAGAAACAAGCGAGGCTTACCTTAGGTAAGATGATAATTGTTTCCAATTTTATGGAAAATTGGAAACAATCATCACCTTACCTAAGGTAAGCCTCGCTTGTTTCTTTAATTATATCGAAAGATGCTAAATATCGTGCTCTTTCGATTGGTTCCTGTGGCGAGCCAATGCCTTGTTTTGCTCTAGGCCTAACTGACAAGACTAGATAAGTTTATAAACAAAATCACTCTGTGTCCAATAACAAACTCTAACTGTCTAACTCTGCGTCAATTCATTGGGTACAGAGTGACTGCTCTATCAAAAGACAAAAAAGATTAGATCTAGAGCATTTCGTACCTTTTATAGTTTGCATAATAGATCTAGAATCTAGATCTAGTATGCAAGTGAACAACTCGTTTGCTACAACTTTACATCATCTTTTTGAATTCGTGCAAGTACGAAAGTTGTGTCCATCAGTTTGGTCCATCCACCACCCTTTCCACAGAATTCGTTTTCCTGTCACGGGAGTTCACTCTTATTAAATTCTTTGTTCAGATAAACAAAGAACGATAATCCTGAAAATTTAATATGGATCCCAGACCCAGTACTGTTTCTAGGATATGGATGCAATTTATTTTTGGTTTCCCAGTCCCAGCAATTACGTCATCAGCTCAACAGTAGAAATGACGTGTATCCAGGTCCCCCACCACCCTATAGCTCATAATTGGCATATGGATACCAATGTAAAGTATGCAAAAAGGAATACAGATATGAGTTTTAGAACAAGAACATCGGTGTTGTATGCTAGTTCGCGAATTGTTTAGGATCGTTTGCCTGTGTAGAGGCAGATCTAGCAGTGGTTTTATTGTAGATCTAGTAACAATTTCATAGAGTTGTATTCAGGTTTGCAGCGTCAAAGTGCAAAACATTCCAAACATTATTCCAGTACGTCCGTACTGTAACAAAGATATGTTTAGGCATTGTTTATGTTTTACTTATCCCTCTACAGTACAAATCGATCAGACACTGCGACCACCGCCACCAAAGGTCAGAGAGAGAAGAAACCCTGAAAATATCAAATGGAGCTTTCAACGAACCTGAAGGACTCGCGCGTGCAATGAAATGTCAAGTTGTTATGATCATAAGTACTTGAGAGAGAGAGAGAGAGAGAGAGAGAGAGAGAGAGAGAGAGAGAGAGAGAGAGAGAGAGAGAGAGAGAGAG
>JBDFRD010270283.1:0-10885 GCA_039654405.1 Bullina lineata
CCCCCCCCCCCCCCCCCCCCCCCCCCCCCCCCCCCCCCCCCCCCCCCCCCCCCCCACCCATGCTCTTGTGATATGGATCTTTTCGTCTTTTATAGAAGAATCTATAGAGTGCTGCTTTGCCTGTGCAACCTCTTAGAAACAAGAAGGACTTGCGTGGACGCGCTGTTCCTGTCTGGGTCATTCTTGTTTTATTCCGAAGGAAAGACACGGTTAATACGTTTGGAACTAGTCCGACCTCCAGTCAAAGAAACGCTGTGGGACAAAACTATACAGCGGGAATATTGTTTTGACACCTGCAGGATAAACACGGGTGGTCGTCGAGACAGTTTGATATCACAGGTGCAATGGGTGTCCCTGTTTAGGGACAGGACAAGGTCAAAAGGTGAATCGTCGTTGTCGAAAGTGGTCTAACAAAAAGCTGAAAAATAGAGAGGAGGTAGGAAGAGGAAGGAAAGGGGAAAGGGGTTGTGTTGAGAGCGTGTCTGGCGTGTGAGATATGGATATAAATAATAGAAAAGGAAAGAGAGAAAGAGAAAGAAAGAGAGAGGGTGGGGGACAGAGAGAGAGAGAGAGAAAGAGAGAGAGAGAGAAGATAGAGCGTGACAGTGAGACTGAGACAGACAAACAGACAAACACACAGACAGAAACGCACATTATGATACACAAAGACAGACAAAAACGCCCATTATGATACACAAAGACAGACAGAAATGCACATTATGATACACAAAGTAAAACAGACAGAAATTCCTGGTGAACACATTCAGACTTCTTGACTCAGATGGCTGTCTTGTCAGTAAAAAATGCAAATCATTCTGCTCAGAGGAGCCGAGTGAATAGCTCGGTTTCATCCTATCTACGCGTGTGCTGGATACCGTTTTAAAATTTTTGCGCCGCAAATGGAACATTGTAAGGGTCACAATGACCTTATTCAATTGGAATTTGTAGCAAATTTAGCAACTTATTGCAACGTACATGTAAATAGAAAAAAGATAAAACATGATTTTTTTTTTTTAATCGATCTCCAATTATCTTCAGAAATTTATTTTAGAACCTTAGCAAGGATATGACATTCCCATTCACTCTGTGACAGCTATTTCAGGCACTGAATGTTCTGGCGTGCTCTGGGATTCCAAGGGAATTATAAAATCCCGTCGTGCTACCGTTAGCAAGTTATCGGGTGCCCCCTCTTAATAGAATATCACAAAGGTGAAAGCATTTAATTTAATAAGCTTCAATGTGTACGTTCCTTGCCAGGGAAAAAAAAAGGAATAAGCCTACGGGTGTGTTTCAATGAGCTGAAAATTTACAAAAATGCCCGGATGTCCATTCATAGGAACATTTGTTCCTATGTATAGGCCTATTTATGGATGGTATTTTATGAGCATTATTTTTTGCTTTGCTTTCAATTCAAAATCTTACAGCTGTGTTGACTCGATGACAGGTTTTCAGGAAATGGTGAATTCTTCTGCTGGCTGATGACGAATCGTTTCTGGTGCCGGCATGGAATAAAATTTAGAACCACGAATTTCTCGAGTTTATAATAAGCCCAATACCCTTGGCTCGTCCAAGCGGTTCTGTGCTTGATAAGATTGTGAGGTAGCAAAGTTTATCATTCACCAGCCATGACGTTTTTTTCTTGCGCAAGAGTTTACGATGAATCGCAATGAAACATAAGTCTTTACTTTTTTAAATCATTGTCTTACCGTTCACATTTAACCACCAAAGCAGTGTTACACTGAATTAACTTTTTTTTTCTTTTTCTTTCCAGCCCCGAGGAAGCGGAAGCCGCTTTAGCAAAAGAGAAGAAGGACTACGAGAAGATGAAATGCCTGGGCTTCAGCATGGAGACTGAGATGCCTTTGAAGGAAATCCCTAATCCTGCATACAGCCCCACTTTGGGTAGCTACAAGCAGCCTCCTCTCCTGGACACGGAGGCTCTTCTCAATCGCCTATTACGGAAGGAATCACATGAAGTGTCTACGTATCCTTTCATGGAACTCGAGTCCTTGAAACCCGGGAGGCAAACGCCCAGAGAAGACTCGTGGATGAAGCCGAAGTCACTTGTAAAAAGAAGGGCCGAATCAGAGAGTGAAGAGAAGAAATTCCAAGAGGCGGAAGTGAATCTGGAAGGGGGAAATGAGCTGATTAAAGACGGATGCCCGACAGAAATGGATCAAGATGTAATGGATTTGGATATAGCCGAGCTTGAAAGAAGTCTAAGCATGAGCGAAATGAGTCCGGAGAGCCTTAGAGCCAGCCGTGACGACGAGTTTGATTTCGTGGCGAATAATATCACAAACATGTTCGGTATCAAACTAGCGCCCTCCGATATGAGGGAGGGATTTTCACCTCGTCCCTCCACGTGTGAAGCAAAGACATTTTCAGATCAGGAGCAGTCCAGAAGGTATGAGATTCCTATTTCCACTTCAAGTCAGTCTTTTGTCGCGTCGCAACCCATGCATTCGTTTTCAACTGTACACAACACAGATACGAATGTTTTATCCAAACATTGGATAACAGGCCCTCCACTGAAACACGCTAAAACGATCCCAAGGACAACAAAGAGCAGTACGCTTCCAACGCCCGTAAAGGGTCGCGTGTCGCTGCTACCATTACATCCACCTACCCGAGATCACAGGCCAAGCTACGACGGCCTTTCGGGTGCAGTTCCTCAACCACCGGCGACCGTTCACTATCAGGTCAAAGTGCAAAGTTCATCACAACTAAATCAACATGCGCCCACACAGAAACAAATGTCTGTAGAGGTCGCCCATCCGGCTGCAACCCCGGAAGCAACTCCATGGGATCCGCTGGCTTCAAGAATCGGTAATCAGCGTCAAAATCATCAAACACTGTCTAGGGTCCCTCATCATCAAATGACTGCAAGAGTAACAAGCCAAAACAGAGCGATCTCACACGAGCAGTCGTCGGGTTCAAGCCTTGCAAGGCATCTGACGCCGGCCCCTCTCTCCTCAAAGCCCGCACTGTCCACCACGCATATACAACAGCCATTTATCGAGAATGATCCACGGGATCAGCCAATGACAAGTGACTCATCCATTTCTTTTTCGTTTCCCTACGCACAACAGACTGTTAAAGGGTCAGGCCGACAGAAATTGCCCTTGAACGTCAGTGCGTCTGTATCCAACGACTGTAACAGGTCTGGTACAGATTTGTTGGCTGGACTGCTAACTGGAGACAGATTTCAGTCTGAGGCTTGGCGGGACATTGCTGGTGCTAGTGATCGTCAAGCTGTGCCAGACTTTTCCTTAACGCGTACGACAATCTCTTCTCAGGGTGATACGTTTTCCTCTAACATCAGTCGACCCGGCCTCCACGGCCCGTCCTTGCTTGGAAGTGTCAGTGAACCGGACTCGTTAGAGAATATGAGTGTCTCCACTCAAAGTTTCCAAGACTATTTAGAAGCTTCTCCTGGAGTCGATATATTCTCCAGAGACCTGCAAAGCAAGGACACGTTGCAGGATGGCAATGCGACTCCAGAATTGCTTTCAGATAATTTATTAAACCAAAGTAATTTTTTACTCGATGGGGATGATGTAGATTTCTTAACTCATAGACGGGGCAGCGGAAATAGTAACGTGTCAGCAACGTTTCCAGAACAGAGCGAACTTGTTGGAAAAATGGACAAATACTCAGTTGCTGGGCTGGACAATAGCATTCTGACAGGCGCTGATGCCATTCAAATGAACAAAGTCACGGGAACTAAAGTACCGAGCGTATCTGAAGGCATGAGCTCTCAGATCACCTTTTCATCCGACATTCAAGATGCTTGTGCTGTGTTAACAAACGGAAACTTTGATCCATTTCTCAGTCAGTCTCTAGCAAATGGCATGACGCCTTTCCACGGGATAGAGGATATGGACGAAGATTTGTCTTCAACGGCAACGTCCTTAAATTCGACCCTTTCAGGGACTCCCGTTGCACCCCTCACTATACCTGCGTCCGGAAGCAAATCCCCTTTCTTCAGCGACGATCCCGGACCTTTATCCACAACTGATAGTGCATCGCTTTTAAGTTACGACCCTTTCATTGGTATGGCTTCATCTTCTCTAGGTGACAAACAGAGAGCCGTGGACCCACTCGCAAACGTCATTCCACAGAGTCCGCGATCCAGAATGTCCCTTGAAGACCCAATGGATACAAGTCCCTCACAGAGAGAGACTTTGACACAGTGCACTCCCATTAGTAGAGACTCGGTAACGTCGGGATTGGTCTCCTTCACTGCGGATGACAATTCCCAATCACGACAGTCACTCTTGAGGACTTTGTTAGATAAAGGAGAAGTCCTTCACGGGCCTCTAACACACTCGGAGTGGATGCTCGAGCAAGCCTTGCTAAAGAAGAGTATAAAGAAGGCCAAAGCGGTCCCTCTGTTAGGAAATCTGAAACAAAATGGGAAAGTCAGGACTTTTAAGAATTCGGGACGCGTCTCCACGGAGCTGCCCCTCCCCCGATCTCCTCTTAGCGGCATGAGGAGCAGAAAAGGCAGCATCGAACTACCGAGGCCGTCAGTAGAACTCCCTCTACCTTCCTCTGCTCTTCCGTTCTCACCAGTTTCGGACCCTACTTCAACTAATGCCTCCTCCCTTCTCCAAGAAAGTGAAGCCGAATTAGACAGCACACTTCAGTCGACAAACGTCCCAGAAGAGCTCGGCCTTCCAGAGGACCTCCTTGATTTGGCCATGGAATACTGTGGGTCTCTAGGGCAAGACCAGTCTGAAGCCATCATTTCGGACCTCAACGCTGCCCAGGTATGGGAAGATCACCTGGACTCCCTCATAACATCCCTCGGTCAGACCAAGTCCAGTGCGTGCCTGACCAGTGGTAAGATTCAGCAAGGAGCACCAGGCCCGAATTCGGGAGCTGTGTCGAAGATTATGCCCTTGCCTTCAAAGATGACGAACTCTCCCCAAACAAATCAACCCTTGCAGCAAAAATCTAAATCCTTGAGTCTGCCTGCAGTCACAAGTTCCCAAGTCAAATCGTTCCCGCTCCACAGAGATATTATGTCTTCCTTGTTGAAAACAAAGTCCCAGCAAGGGAAACCTATAAGTCAACCTTTACCCTTTATAATAAAATCGACAGCAGAATCTAAAGTACATCCGAGCACTTCACAAACGTCCACGCCAAAAGTTAAGATGAGTCTTCTTAGGGCAGCAGTTACATCTCCGGATATGGACAAACTGATACAACAGATTCCCCGAGGGAACATTCAGAAGTCCTCTGGTTTTCTCAGCAAAAAACCCTCCGAGGATCAAGACTTGATGATTACAAAAGTGGTGGGGCTGCAGAAGAGCCCTATCTCTGTGTCGACGGGTTCATCTCAAACTTCCCCCCTCTTCTCAAAGCAATCTAATCATTACCAAACATTTAAGGTTCCATCTTCGAAGCTTCCGGGCAAACCTCTGAAAGTAGTAAGCCCTGGAGGAAGTTATACAGTGTCTGAGGACCGTGATAGCACTTCTTCTCCCCGCAACATCGTCCTGTCCGATCACATCTACACGAGCAGTATGTCCATCAACGCTCCAGAATCTCCACTGTCTACCTCTCCATCCTCCAATGTGTCCTTCACCCTGAGAAGCCCTAACCCCGGCCCCCAATCCCCACGGCCGCTCACCAGCCCTTACGTCACGCCTAGAATAAGCAAAGTCACCCACAGAGGATCTCAAAGCAACTGCAGGATCAGGACCTCCCTGTCGCCATCCTCGTCCTCGTCCTCTTCTCCTACGCAGTTCTCTGGAGCCCAGTCTAGTCCGCCGATGTCGCCCCGAACTGGGCGGACAATGAACTCGGACTCCTCCACCACAGAGCCCATCTCTGTGATGATCATGCGGAAAGAGAATCATCGGTCTCGAAGGTCAAAGAGCGTAGCCATCCAGACGGACAACCAGCCCGGAGAGGTGTACCCGCAGTTTGAGCGCAGCTCCATGGACGTGATCCTGGCGCCGTCTCCACGTCTCTCGTCGGCGAGATCCTCCGCTCCTCCGTCCGCGGCCTTCACTGTGACTGCGTCTCCGTCGCCTGTCCTTTCAGTGTCTCCTTCTACGCCTAGTAACGCCATCGGCACAGAGTCTCCGAGCATGTCGGAGCTGGAGAAATGCCTGAGGGGTTGCAGAAGCGGATCTGTTGAGGAAAACAGTTCGTCCTCTGAAGACAGCGGTGGTCGCGGGTCCCGGGCTGCACCATTTCTACAGAGATTATTGACAGGAGAGTTGAATGAGGACAAGTACCAACTTCTCGACAGGCAGCTTCGGGAGGAGGAGGGTCGAAGAGGATCTGAATCTTGCAATGGAAGTGAACTGAATAGCTTTTTGTAGGACGTTCAAGTAGTTCGTTACTTATCATGCGCACATCATACCAAGGCTTCATTTGCTTATTTCTTTGAAACTGAAAAGTCGGTCTTTCCCACAGGTAAATGCAAGAGACATGCAAGTCTATGCATGTCTTCTGATTCTGATTGCTGCCTCTGCTGATCGTTTCTTTTCTTATCTCAAAGTCATCTGACTGCACAAACTGCGCAACAACAGTTTGGTGACAATGAGTAAAGCAAGCCTTTGGAAAACGACCGTTATAATTTATTTGTGTAAATAATTTCAATCATATTTCATTTCCATTTTAATTATGGAGTCATAGGCCAGCTCCGATATGAAAAGACGATACGTTGCATCTCTTTCAAAAAAAAAAGATGAAAAAAGTGTGTGGAAAATCATGAGGGTTAGAAATGATGTTGTCTCCCTCATCGGTGCTCAGGAATAAAAGATAGCTCCCGTGTTGAAACGAAGGGGCAAAACTCCGATTCATCTCATGCTTAAAGAAAACAATTACAAAGTTACTTCTCCTATCGTTGCTTTTTTTCTTAAAAACCACGCTTGGTAAATCATTTCCTCTGAACGTGGTACTGAGGCAAAGGTCACACTATTACTATTTTGTTTGTCTCGATAGCCAAAACCATAGGAAATTGATTCGATAATGAATTCATGAATACAGATCAGTTAGGATTTATGTTAATACATTCTTATGCATTATGAAAATTATTTCTTACTTTGTCCGGGGAAACACTGGATGTGTTAAACAAGTGGTCCTGATCAGAGAGGCTTTTTTTTTAAGTCTCACCAGTTGGTTCAAAAGAAAAAAAAAGAGAGGCAATTGAAATTTTGCCTCTTTTTTGTAATTCCATTTTGCTGTTTTGATTACTAAGAGACAAGCTCTCCGGTTTTAATTATCTGTGTAATGTGAGCACTGACAAGCTAATTTAATACATTTCTGAATGACATTACAATCTTTTATAACATTATTTTATGAGCGCATTATATGAACGTGACTTAGATCACTTCCCTTTGGCTATTGATTGAATGTTTTGGGCGAATATTCAGGTTACTTTCATAGCTAATTTATGGCTTCTTGAGAAATAATAAGTCATCACCAGTATCATTTCATAAGTTATTGTACAGCGCGATATTTTGCTCTCAACATGCCATGTTTTGAAATTTTGTTTGTGTATGAGGTAATTCATTGTGATATTTCTTGTAAATTGTGCTTGTTGAAAATCTCTATCTCCAGTGTTATAAAACTTTTTGGAAAAGAATACTGCAAATCCTTCAACATATTTTTCTAATCACAACTGCTATCATCTTGTTATAATATCTTTTACTTGTCGACAAATAGAATTCTTTTTTTTCTGTACATGTATTATAATTCACATTTATGTTATGTCTTATTTTTTAAATCATTTTATTTGGTAAAACATGCTTTAAGGAGAGAGCGTTTGAGAGTATTATGTTGAGCTTCTTGGTCATGATTCTACAAAAACTCTTAGAAGGAGGAGAGGAAGGGCTGTGAAATCCTTATCAATTCTTTTCATTTGATTTGTCTTCTTTTTTGTTTGAATCACGTCGTCTTTGTAGCACAAGTCATGTGCTCAGATCATAAAGTGAATAAGTTGAACAAAAGGAACGAAATGTTCATTCAGAATGTAACGCAAATCAAACAATTTGATTGTAGCGCGCGAATGAATAGGTAATGGTGTTGCGTTTATAAAGTGTTCAAAGTGTGATATGAATCATTTGTTCCGAGTGAAGTGAACGTGTTAATTAATATTTGAGTGCAAAGTAAAAGTTACTTGGTTGTTTTGAAGTATGAATCATTTGGTCATATCAGGTCAATAATGATTTGCTTGTAGTCCAAAGCAGTAGGTCAGATTTTTGTATCAAACATTCTGTCATATTGTAGCATAAAACTTAAGTTGAAACTAGAGCTGGTACAAATTATTTCTCTTTGATTCTTCTTTGTTTAGTGTGTATTTGTTATTGTTATATGTTATATGTTGTACTTCAATGCACCTTATTTGGGGGGGTCGATGGTGGGCGGTAGGAATTTATATTTTATTACGATATCCCCTTGCTTCTGGGCTCTTCTTCATTTTGATATTATAATTCGTTTTTTGGTAGTTTCCGTTTAACAGTTTTCAAGTCGTATACAGCTTTTTCGAATTCTATCTTTCTTTAAGGTCCCTATTTACCACGCCCGACTGCCAGACTGACTGAACAAGTGACTTGATGAATGAGTGACTAACTGACTATTTTACTGACTGACTGTCTGACTGATTGATCGATTTTCTGACTTGCTGACTAACTAGCTGGCGGATTGAGTGACTTACTGAGTAACTGACTTACTGACTTGGTGATTGATTTGCTAGCTCACTCACTCACTCAATCATTTGCTGACTGAAAGAACGATTGCCTGACTCAAATATTGATTGACTGACTGACCGAAGACATCGTTACCATTGTTTTTCCTTTTTACCCTTGCAATTGCCTAGAGTGGTCTTCCTCAAGAAATTGATCTTAACTCATTAAAACTGAAGTATGTGGCCGAAATTCGTAGAAGATAAGTGTATAGACGAGACCAATAAAATGGAAATTCTCTCTCTCCTGTGATGAGTTGTTCTTCTCCATCTTGTTCATCATCAAATTGACAGTCCAGCTTCCAGTGGGAAAGTTCTTTTTCTGTATGTCCTTTCAGAGTTCCATAGAGTTTTGGACTTCTTATCCAGGTTCGGGCCTAAATGCCCTTCTGAGTACTTTGTTTAGGATTGCAGTATGTGCTGTGTAGTGGGGCTGCCAGCCATACATAGTGCTGCTCTGTACTGCCCATTCTAAACTGTTATTAGATGTAAATTGCATTCTTACTGCATAATTACATGTCTGCTGAAAGCTGATGACATGCTCCAAATTATCTTACGATTATGAGTTTATTTATACCGAATACAAGGGCTTTCCCAAAGTGGGTTTTTCATTTAATGATTGTTGTCCCAAAGTGATCAACACTTAAAATAACGCCTGACATTTCTGTCTTCGAGGATATACACAACATAAGAGTAAGAGAACAAAGTGAAAAAAAGAATACATAATAGAAATAGGAAGCGGGATAAGGGGAATAGAAAAGGAGTTAAAGGGAAAGCTTATTCAATGTGTTAAGTTTGGAAAAACATATTTTTGTGATCAGCCCAAAAATGTTGTTTTTCTTGCTTGCAGATTTTTGTCGTGCCCTATCCTTAGTATAATACTTCGCCATCCTTTTCCTTTTTTTCTTTTTAATGCAAAACTTCAACTGTTGCGAAGCTGGCCTGTTTCAGTAGAATTTTTTTACAAGATCTCGTAAATCAAAAACGATCATAATACAAAGACGTAACACAAGTTCCTTAGAATCAGAAAAGAACTAAATATGTGATATTATAGATCTAGATCTAGATTATTTGCTATGTTCACCTCCTATTTCCCTTGTGTACAGTATACGTCAGTTTATATGATTACTTTACGATGATGTGGACCAATTAGGAAAGGTCCGTTACTCTTTTCATTTTCCACTGCGTCTTCACGTTTAGTTTAGTTTTTCATTTCAATCTGTTAGACTGAGATTATCCCTTTCATGTTTTTTTTTTTTTTTCTCCCTGACGCTTTAGAATGTGAGTAGATATGTCATATTTATCAAGAGTACATCTTCGGGAAACGAACATCTTGCTTCATTTGAATTCACGTGCCATAATTGCAATATCTGTAATCTGTAGTTTGAGGTTGGTTGATCTTGGTATTTCCTTTCTTGGAATTGAAATGTGTATAATTTTATTTTTGCGTTTCTGAGTGTTGTCATTGCCATTGTCATTTTAAAGATTTCTTAGTGAAATTAGTACGTTAGTTATTCATATTTGACGATGACATGTATAATTTTATTGTTGATAATATCGATGAATTTTCCAATGATAATGTATGACTTTTCTATTGTCTGCAACTTCCAGTTTTGTCTTCTTATTACTCACCTTCATCTGTCCTCTCTGAACTCGCATTTTTATTACAGGTAACTTTCAACTATTGATATCACACTGACTTTTCTGTGATCTCATTTCCACGGTTTCCAAAATATTTCAGGACTTTGTACTTAAGTCTTCGGAAAAAAAAAGTAGGCCTAATTGGTAGTTAACATTTGAAATGCATTCTTCTTGGAATGTGAAGAATTATTTCACTGTACAATAACACTGGACATGTACTGTAGCATCTTCAGCTTGGCTTGCCGTCCAGAGTTTGCTCTTTCAAATTGGAGCCAAAGTTGAATTTAGATGAAAGAGGGCATAGCGAGGAGAATTCCAACTGCCTTGAGCAGGATTCAAAGTTTGTGTTCTGCAGAACAAATGCCTTACCTACTGTGTTTTTCTTACCCATTTTGTTATAAATAAACTGCTATTCTTATTGCTTCACCCTCCTCCGTCTCTGTCTCCTTCTCCCCCCCTCCTCTCTCTCTCTCTCTCTCTCTTTCTCTCTCTCTCTTTCTCTCTCTCTCTCTCTCTCTCTCTCTCTCTCTCTCTCTC
>JBDFRD010270394.1:0-10884 GCA_039654405.1 Bullina lineata
CTCTCTCTCTCTCTCTCTCTCTCTCTCTCTCTCTCTCTCTCTCTCTCTCTCTCTCTCTCTCTCTCTCTTATACACAATATGTACGTGTACTTATACTTTTCCTAACAATACGGACAGATGTCTGGGCCAGGCCTTCAGTTCAGCTTTAACTTCGCTTTTCGTTCCACAGAAATGAAAGTAGGCATTGATGTATGATTGATTTTTTATTTAGATTTACGTCGTTGATAGTTTTGATTTTAATTCAAATCTACATTGTAATTACCCCACCCCCTAACAAGAACAAGAAACAAACATGCCGTCAATGTAAATAGGTTAGGCGTTCATCAAGGTCATACGTCGCATGCCGTAGCAACACCATGACAACTCCGATGAGGGGATGTTATTGTTGTATTGAGTTTAGGCCTACAATAGGCAGCAAGATTACGCAATTCATCATACGATATTTTGGTAAACTTGAAAAGACAGGGGAAAAAAGAGGGGGGGGGGGCAATTTAGATTTTCAAAAATAAAACAACACTCTAAAACCGAAAGATGTTGTCTGTACTAAATAATGGAGCACCCATTCTACCCAAGCGCTGATCAGTTGTATGGTTTCAATTAAGGGACTTTGCCGCTGAGATTGGGTGAAAAATCCACTTTTATTACTTTTAATAAAATGGGAGGGGAAAGGTCAGGGAGGCTTAGGAGACATTTGACGAGGGTGCAGCCTTTTATGCAGAAATAGAAACCCTTAAAAGGCGATGGTGATGAATTGGATACCCTCCGAAAACCTGCATCTAGCAATCCCCTCATTACCCGACAGTCCCTTGCTCAGAAAAAGGAAGAGGCAGGCCAAGAAATACTTGGCGTCGGGATCTGGAGGCAGACACGGTGACCAAGCGGATGGGCCATACCTGGAGACAACTGGAAGGACTGGCTCGGGATCGGGATGTCTGGAGAAGTCTTGTTGGCGGCTTATGTCCCAGGAGGGACCACATTGATCATGATCATGATGATGATGATGATGATAATGGTGATGATGGTGATGATGATGCAGCCTTTTAGACTGGTCAGTTTTAGATCTATTCATCAATGAAAAAGTGTAAGTGAAATGGACATTTTCAGATTTTCTTTTTGTAATTTTTTTTTACTTTTCTCTTGTTTTTCTCACCAAAAAGTTTATTTCTGCCACATTTATTATGAACCAAATCATCTAAAATTATGCATAGGATTTTGTCATTATATGTATATTTCAAAGTAAACCCTAATAAATTTTGTTGCAAAGTATAATTATTTTTTTTATTATTGTTTTTTCATCCCTACACCCTAATGTTTGTGCACCGGCACGGACATGGCAAACTGTAAGAACAATCACTTTTTTAAAGGTGTTGGAAAATGCTATAGTATATTGTATCGTTATAAGCCCCGATAATATACTGTGAAAGTATGAAAAAGATTCATTGGTACATGTTGAAATAAGACTATTAAGACACTCATTTTATGTCATTTTTTCTTCTTTGCGGACACGCTTTGCTGCTGTTGCCAGCAGTTGTTAAAAAAGTCACTTATCTGTATTTGAAGTCATGGTTTTGAAAAAAGGATTTTCAGCAGCAGAGTCCTTGGCAAACAACAGAGCACCCATTCTACCCAAGCGCTGATCAGTTTTATGGCTTTGGCTTTAATCAATTCCACATCCAACCCTCCATGTCACTGTCACTCTTGTAATGTATTTGTGGTTTGAGCAATCATTCCATTGCAATGCCATTCAAAAACGTACTTCTCATACTGATACTTCTTGGCAGCCCCCATTTTACCATTCAATTGCAATATTGTTTAGCACACATGTGCTTGTGAAATCTTTTTTTTTGTTTTGTTCTGACCACATGGATGCAGGGTCTTTTTTTTGCGGGCCCATTCACGGTGAATCATGGAATATAAAAAAAAAAAATTAAATTAATTCTTTGTTTTCCCACTTTAAATGTTAAGTACGGTATGCACGCGGATGTGCCGTCTTCAGTGCAATTAATTACACCACAGCTAGCAATTCTTTTGTCTGTCCACTACTCCATTCTAGTACTTCTACTCCAATAAAGTAAGCACGAGGTGTTAACTTCTTACCTTTTCAATATCGGCTTCAAGTCAATATTAATAACAAAGTATTTCAAATTGAGCAATTTAGGTTTTTACTTTCAATTATGGAATAGCATTGAATCAGTGATTTGTATTGTATGTATTGACAATTATGATACAGAAAACAATCAAGTAAAAATGATTAATTTGTTATGTTTTGAGAGGAAAAATGCATAGAAAACAAAAACAAAAAACTTTTCTTTGCTTGGTTTTTTCCTTCATGATATCCCTTGGCTACGGTTATATTCTAATATTTTCCCATATAGTATGTATTGATAACAATACCAGACTGTCATTGACTGATTTTGCAATTCTTGAAGGTTTTCAATCAGTACGCTCGATTTTTATCGGGAGATATGATTTTTCAGGCCCACATATTCTTTTTAATCAAACTTTATGTAAAAAATTAAGTTTTTTCCAAAGCCAAAGAGTCAAAGCGTACCAATTTTCAGTAGCGCCGGTTGTGAAGTAGACTATGAAATTAGGTCAGCTATAGTAGAAAGAATGTTTGTCGAAGGATTAGCCTTCATCAGAATTTTAATAATAATGTATTTGTGCATCATGTACCTTATTCTCATCTGGGTCAGGATATAAATTATACCCAGATAAGTGGGTGCCTTTGCCAGGATTCGTACCTACAACCTTACCATAGGAAATCCAGCAAAATGAAAGAGTGTACATTTTGTAGTTATCAGTTCCTTCTTCCCAATTCAAGCATGCAGCTTGGCGTAAAAATAATGAGATTTAAACTCTTCTTGAGAAAATATCAATGCTTGTATTGCCTTATATTGTCAGAGGTACATGTACTTCACTGTGTTCTGATGGTTTGCCTAAACAACATACCAAGACTGGTATATATGGAATTCAATATTTTCTTTAGTGATATTGATACACACATGTACACACATACATCTAATGAGGTATGAAAGAGACTGGACAAGACACAGTCTTTATTAGAACATTTATTACACTAAGTTTGACTTTACATAAACAGAAATGGTGAAAAATTGACCAGTAAATGTTACAAACATTAAGTGCGAACAAAACTTGGAACCAGAATCATAAATATCAGATGTCAAAACGTCACCACTTCTTAAAAATGTCATAAAACCATAAATTACTATCAACAGTCAGTAATCAGTCAGTTATTTTGTTTTATATCATTCTATTAAATCACATAATTTAAAAAAAATAACACCCCACACCCAGCATATGCACACAAAATTCAACAAACTTGCCTTACAAAAATAGTTCCTGACAAACAATACATTGCTGTTCAAGAGCCCTGAGATCTGCACTCTAATCTTATATTGATTACTTGTGAAATTCACATGTCAAAATTATATGGGAGTTGATACTCATTTGGGTCTGGTTTTTAAAACCACCCAAACATGACATTCATAAAAATCTATTAACGAAAGCAGGAAATGCATTAAAGTTGCAAGTTTTATTGCAAACAGAAACAAATACTGGCTACAAAGTCCTTAAAAAAAATATGAACAAAATTATTTTCTCATTATGGCAAATGAGATAAAAAGGTTTTTTAAAAAATCACATCAATATAAATCTTCAGCTTAATGCAGTTGTCAACTATTTTGGAAATCAGCTCCAGAGGAGAACTGGTAAACAACAATTGATTCAGTGACACAGGTAGATCCTTGAGGAAAATTCTTTCTAACAAATTTACTTCCATCGACAACCACTTCATGAACCTACAAAAGTGACCTTTTTGTAACTACAATTTTGCACAAATAGAAGGAAAAAGTTTGACAAAAATTTCATCTTCAGGACTTTTGAAACATTCTTAAATAAATGTGATGAATGTGATAAATGTAACACTAACAAATCCATTAATGGTTCCTGGTTCACAGGTTTAATGAAATACCAAATTAATGAATCCGAGTGTGATGAAAATCGCCTTATCTTTCGTTGTTTGTATTCAAAGTATGCATCAACTAGACACTGAAACAAGATGGAAATTTGATGCACCTGACTAGAGAAACCATTGTTGTAATGCATCACAGGGAACTGATGTAAAAAGAGCCAGTATTTCAGCTTTCCCTTTCCTCTTAATTGAATATTACTTTTGTCTGGTGTGGAACTTTTCTCCAGTTTATTGTATCCTTTTCCCACAAGTATAACGGCCCATTCTGTAACATGAGAAACAATTCTTTATTTTGCTTTGCTTAAATTTTTAAATTGTAATTGTGATGTGATAATTGCATTACAGAAAAAAAAAAAGGGAAAAAAAGCAATATTTCAAGTAACCACAATCATAATCATAGTATTTATTTACAACATTATGAACTTCATAACATAGACCTAGCATTAAAACTTAACATTTTTGCAAGTATTGTAGAGAAATGTTTTAAAAACAAAAGGCTATACAATATTTTGAAAATTGGTAATATTTGTTTGGGTCAAAGGCAGATTGTTACCTGAGGTGGGAAGAAAAAAAAAAATTTGCAACGAAAGAAACAATGGTTTCTTCAGAAAAAGAGAAATAATTTTTTCCATGACCTGAGTGGCCCCAGTGCAAAATTCTGTGCAAGCGTAATTTCATAATTCAGTTAACAGAAATTACGACCACATTGCACTTTTCCTCATGGCTTGCATTTATTTTTTCATTGGTGGGGATAAAAAATTTTTTGAAGAATTGAACAGTAAATGACTCCATCAATCTACAAAACTGGACATCTTTAAAATAATAAAGTTAACAACTAACTGTGTCATACACCAATGATTACAAGGAATAGAAATGAAAAGAAAGAAATGTACACAAAACAATGTCAAAAATCTACAGCAAGTAGTACAAAGGTAATATAACAGACTAACCAGAGATACCAATAAATTTCTCACTTGGAAAAAAAAAAGACCAACATACATATGTACATATTTCTCTTTCTTACATACAGAGAAAATACTAACAAACACTTTTTGTACAGACCACAAACATCTGTTGGATGGAAGATCATAGAAACAGTAGCGCCTTATTTCAGAAAAATACGCTTTCTGCGTATTTTATATTTTCTAATAGAAATTCATTCAATTAAATATGAAATTTTGGTGAAGTCATTTCCCAACTGCAAATCAGGACACACTGACGGATACTTCTCAAAATCATGATTAGTTACTCATCCATACTTAATATCGCAATCCTGCACCCTCCTCTCCAACAAAAATAAAAGCATCATCTTTTTTCTGACCATACGAGTGAGAGACATCTTTCTAAATCCACTTGAAAGAAGAGGAAAATGTAATGAACATGTGCCAGCAATATTGCAGAGGAGAAAAACAGAAAATGAATTGTTAAGGAAAGTTACCTTGAACTGATGTTTCACCTTTCAATGCATTATCACATCATGTGATTGTCAGAGCACAACACTGCACACTCACGCTTTTAGTCTCTGTTAAAGCAGCTATAGATAGGAGCATAAGCACAGTGACCTCAGGCGACAAAATGCCAAAGTAACGATTACCAAATAAAATCTGCTTTTCTTTTTTTAGATTCCCTTGCTATGCATTTATAAAATGACAACAAAAGTCACCCGATTCCATAACAAGATAGAGGATTTACATGATACTCATAAAAGTTTTGGGTACTATTATGTAAGGGCAAAAAGATTTGCATGGGGGGGAAAAACCATAATTTTTTTTCTTAATTTCTTTTTGCGCTATAATTGAAATGTTCTTGCTTGGTCATCTTTGCATAGCTATATGAAGGGTTTGTTGGGGTTTTTTTCCCGAGGTGGTTAGGGGTAAGGATGCTAGACATTCCAGATATCAACACATCATTTTCGCCCTACCGGGGTTGAATGATAAATGACCACTGTTAAGCACTTTCAATAGCAAATAACTGTGCGAATGAGGCAAGACTAAGACAGCATGTAATAGGTATGGAAAACATAGATGAAAAGTGACACAGAGATACCTACCTATCCATTGACCATAATTCTAAGCTACATAAAAGCCTTGGCAGTTCTGACTATCTGACCGGTAGGAACAAATCATTCTGCCCATGTTTTTGGTCTTTTCCTAGACAAATTTGCTCTCCACTCTCTTTCCCAAAAATTCTGGGTATGACAGTGCCCCAAAAATTGTTTTGGAAACATAACAGCATAAACTAATAGGAAAACAAATCATATCATGATCACAGGCTACAATTTACACTGAAAGAAGTTCTCATATAAAATCTACTACGTCAATGCAAAGTATGCGATAATTTGAACTGACTTCCCAGCAACATTTAAATATATCATGAGCTGGCAGTTTCAAAATAGAATGAAGATCTTTGAGACCAATCCATTGCCTTAATTGAGAAAAACAATAAATCCATGGAATACCCAGAACTTTTTACTATAAGGATCGTGAGATGATTCCTTTTTTTTTTCCCTGGAAACTTGTCAAACTTTTCTCTTTCATTTCAGGTTACATTTGTAACTTCCCATGCTATCTATCAATCAAATCACTCCTCTCTCTTCTTACGTCTTAGCTACCCTACCAGACTTCTTTTCAGCAGTGTAGAGCATGCTTTAAAACAGTCCTGAGAATTTGAGTGCATAGAAGACACAAACAGAATTTAAAAAATACTTTTTTCTTCTTTTATGTTTTGTGCAAGTGTTCTTTGGGAAGTACGGTTTTGTGATAAATAAAAATAGCAATAATGCTTTAATCCACATTCAACTTTCTAATATTACAAATTAAATATTTGGCGATGGAAGAGAGAATTAAAAAGTGAAAACCAAACCCAACAATTGAAAACAAAACTAAACAAAACAAAAACATAGACAAGTTTTTCTTAGATCAATGCAAGAAAATTCAGATAAAGAGGAGCTCTATTGCAAATGATTCATGCATCAACAGCGGTCACATTTTTCCATTTTGTTATTTTTGTTGTTGCAGAAATTACATCTGCCAATTAAGATTTCTGACAAAGTTACATAACTAACAGCCCATCAAGAAACACATTTCCAAAAGGGAAAGTTCACGACAAAGCGAATGACTAAAAACAGTACAGTGCCCTAATTTCTACACCGGACCCCACAACTAAGCTGAAGGGATAAAATGACTAACAAGGTTTCCAGAAACACTTGTAAATGAATCACGATGTATTAAAATGCATTGACATATGAATTATATTCACCATCACAATGATATAGTTTACTCAAATAATTACAAGCAATATCAGAAAACAGACAAAGAAAAAATGTGACTTAACATGAACAAAATAACTAAGATTAAATATTTTTTAAAAAAGGAAAAAAATGATAACCATGCTACATAGTAATAGTATTATCCCATTGTCTCACTTCTTGCAACCTTTACCCACTTTCATCCAATGACTTGCCAGATTTCTCTTCCACAGCATCAGACTTTTCTTCTGTATCTAAAGAAGCAGTATCTGACGGAGGAGTTTCTGATTTTTCAGCCGAAGGTTTGCTCTCTGTATCCATTGGCTCTGGCTGATCACTCTTCTTATCTTTGCTATCACTTTTCATTACTCTATCTTTCAAGGAGTCCAAAATTCTATTTAGTTTCAGTGAGCCTAAAATTTTGTTTTTGGCTGGAACCTTCAGGCTGGTTGAAGAGGATGAGGAGGTTTTGGATGAAGTCAGTGAATCACTGTTTGATTTGATTTTTGGCTTTATTGACAAGTCTGTTGCTTGATCTTGAGAGGGATGAGTAGATGACAGAGATGATAATGGAGATGAGGAAGGAGCTCGGTTTAAGTTGCTATCCTCACTGCCCTTTCGAACAGAAAGATCTTGAGCCTGAAAGGTCGGGGAGGATTTGGACCGCTTAACTGACAAGTCCTCAGCTCCATGAGCCTGAGGAATTGGAGAAGAGTGTGTGGCATCATTGTGAGGTTTCCTCTTTTTCTCCTGATGGTGATGGCCGTGATGATGGTGATGACTGTGATGTTTCCCACTGGATCCCTCATTACTACTAGTCTCACTCTGTCCATTAAGAGAGGATGGGGTTGAGGTGGGGTGACCCACAAGTCCAGGTGGGAGCATGCTGGCAAGTGAAGTTGGCAAGGGAAAGTTGGGAAGGCCCCCTGAAGCTGCAGCTGCTGCCAAAAGAGGATTGTACAACATAGGATTGAAATAGAATGGAGGAAATGAAGGATGGGGCGAGTCGGTGGAAGCACTTTTGGAAGAGGAGGTTCCAGCAACAGATGCCAGCAAAGCCTCAGTTTTAGCATCCAGCTTCACCTTCACTTCTCCGCTGCTGCTTTTTCCCATGCTCTCCTTGCTGCTGCCTCTTTCAGAAAGCTCCTTGGCCTCCTTTTCCCTTTCCTTCAGCTCTTCCTCCATAGCCTTTACCAGATGCGGGGGAAATCCCATGCCAGGAAGGCCCAATCCTTGCAAGCCTAGCAGTGGATTGGGCAGTCCAGGTATCCCGCCCATGGCTCCAAAAGGAAGACCCAAGGGCAGTTTGGGGAAGTTGCCCACCATACTGGCCGCTGCTCCAGGATAAGCCGAGAAGGTGCCCATAGAAACAGGTGGGAAACCCATATCTGCTGCCATCCGCTGGGAATGCATATGTGGGTCACGTGGCTTTCGTCCACGGCCTGAGGGTTTGAGAATCCGATTGTCCATTGACTTTGGAAGGACACCCTGATGAAAAAATGGAATGGTAGTTCTTTTACTGGCAACTTTTTTTTTCATTATTAAAAAGTATGCATATATTCTACAAAAAATAATTTTAGAACAAACTAACAGTAAACAAATGGAATACTACTTATTTCTGCAAAATTGACATGGATGCAAGCTGATTTAAAATAAATAACTTTTAAAATAAAACAAATGTTAAATCCTAGATAGCAGTTCAAAGTAACTGAAATGGTTTGACAAGTCCCTTGCAAGGTACAGTGGTCTCCGCCTAAAAACCCGCCATTCTCGTGAAACAGAATTTTTCCTATAGAATTTGTCCGCATAAGAGACCATTTTCCACAAAAAATGCGCCTAAGAACACAGTCTTCTTTTTAAGCAGCTGCTGCCTAAATCACAAGAAACACTGTCAGCCGCCCTGCCTTTGTTCTAGAGTTAGGCCTTAGTCATGGTGGAAAGCAAAGCCGTGTTCTTTCTGCCCTACCCCATCCACACCCCCGTTCAGCAGGCCGATCCTATCCGCTCTCATTGTCAGAAGCGTGTCCATTCAGCTCCTCATATTTGGTTAGATCTATGCTTTGTTGTTGTGGTCCTGCCCCTATTCTCCAACCCCCCCCCCAAGTCTGGATGTTGTGTGACCCTGCAACCCAGTCTCACCCCTACCCAGCCATGATGCAACACCGCTCTTTGTTTTGACCTACGTAGGCCTAGGCCTAGAGGAAGTGACATCTCAGCGCAGGTTCAGAACAAAGATGGTTTTTAAGTCAGATTTTATGGAATGGAGCCGCCAGCGTCTTGCAATGTTTTGCACAATGGAGACGGGAACAGTCTGGCAGGGAATAACCATGGTTTACATTGGTGTCTTTAATGTAAGTAGGCCATAACCATGGTTTACATTGGTGTTTTTAATGTAAGTAGGCCAATCACACATTGATTTGGTCAGAGATGACGCTCCATTAATGTGTTAGTGCGGCGAGAAATTAGGGCTATTATGGAATATATGATTTATCCCCCTTGTATACTGATCCGACTAATTGTGTCTCTCAAGGGGCGGGTTCTTAGGCGGAGACTACTATATAAATATCTTATCCCATGTAAGCACATTTAAATCTACCAAAACTACCTTTCCTGATTTTATGAATAAAAGATTGTATCGCTGATGATGTGGTAGACATAGGAGACATTTTTAAGGATCTGTCTATGGTTACGTTCATTCTACAGTGAGAGCACCATTTCACACCAAACAAAAAAACCCGGCGGTCCATTCCAGCCTACGCTGCGCAACCAACTCTCTTTGCAATTTACTAGCTTGCTTGCTAATTTTTTCTTGAATTCCCCAAGCAATGACGAAGTGATCATGTCTTATTGCTTCATTGAAGGGAAGTCATTAATTGATATTACACAGGAGCACATCTTTCTGTCACTGAGAAGCTTTCAAAGAAAAACAATGTTGATTTTATGGAATTTATTGCTCCTACTGAAAAACAAAGGGCGTTTATTGCATCTACAAGGGAATGTTCAAACGATTCTACCTGTCTCAGCCTCTGCACTTACCCAGCCTATCGCATTTAGTTATCTCCCTGTATTAACCCATTTTCAGAACAGGCCTCTGCACTTGTAATAATAATAACAACAACAACAACAATAATAATAATAACAATCTGACTTTTGGGAAATAATATGAGATTTTGTTTTACTTTGTTCCATTGGTTTTTAAATTGATGCTGATCTCAAAGTCTATTAGTCTGCTTGAAAACTGGTCTATGTGCTTGTCTACTGGTCTGTCTGTTTGTCTACTGGTCTGTCTGCTTGTCTACTGGTGTGTCTGCTTGTCTACTGGTCTGTCTGCTTGTCTACTGGTGTGTCTGCTTGTCTACTGGTCTGTCTGCTTGTCTACTGGTCTACTTGTCTACTGGTCTGCTTGTGAGGACACGAGTTCTTGAATGTATTATGAGTGTCTCTCAACGTGGCCTTTTTTTCAACTCAGAAAACTGTCTGTGTGTGGAAACATTTCATGTAGCCAGAAGCACATTGACACCTGTCTGTGTGTGTGTGAGAAACACTGTCTTTGACTGGATGTGTCAACTGTCTTTGACTGGATGTGTCAACTGTCTTTGACTGGATGTGTCAACTGTCTTTGACTGGATGTGTCAACTGTCTT
>JBDFRD010270505.1:0-10884 GCA_039654405.1 Bullina lineata
TACTTCATTTTCAATGGGAAAGTCATTTCTATAGCATCGGTGTGGAAATGTTATTTTTACAACTTCAATGTGGAAGTGTTATTTCCACGACTTCAATGAATAACTGTTATTTGTACAATATAGTTTTCACAGCTTCATTGTGGAACTGCAAATAGTACAATTTCAGTGTGAAATGATCCTCCGTTTAGCTTCAGTGTTGTAGAAAAGACTGAGAGATACTTGTTGTTCAAGTTAGGCATGGGATATACTTTACTTTTTTGGTGCAGTCTTTATATCTGAACATCTAATCAAAGGCGTAACTGTGAAGTTGAGAGTTAAAAGGAAGTGACAGGTGGAGAAAGCCACAGAGTAAGATAGAGTTTTACATTTAATAACAAACAAATACAATAATTTTTCAACCATATCCATATTACTGTCTTCAAGGGGTACATGCACATAGTGAAAAAATTATAATATAAGAGAGAGAGAGGGAGAGAGAGAGAGAGAGAGAGAGAGAGAGAGAGAGAGAGAAAGAGAGAAAGAGAGAGAGAGAGAGAGAGAGAGAGAGACTTATTGTTGGACTTCAGTTGTCTATCACTCGCCTTGTCTCAATGAAAGCGGGGCTGGACAGTTCATTTAAAAAAAGTTTTCATATTGTTATTTAGAAAATATATGAACTCTAAAATTAAAATATGAAAGCAGGAGGGAGAACCCATTTTGGTTTCTCTGAGCATGTGGCATATGATGATATTTGTACGCCTTTCAGCTAGTAATTCTTGAGTGGAGAGAAAGAAGAAACGTATATGAAACGAATCTAACCCAAATCAGGGATGCTCTTCTCTTGTCATGGCAATTATATACTGTGTACATATTTATAATGTTATAAAACAAATTTATAATACAAGAGCAGAAGTTTAAGCCAAATGAAAAGATGTAAAATATTTTCCTATTTTTTTAAATGTTTTTTATGACCTGCAGGCCTAGGATAGGCCTATGTACTCTTTATGAAGCCCTGAAAAGCATGTGATTCAGATTATTTTAAAAGCATTTGTAAGTAAAGTGAACTTCCTTTGAGGTGCATTGAGCCGGAGCTTATCCCGGTTTTAGTATCCAAACAGATCATCTATACACAGAATGCTAGTACTAGTAAATTTAAATTGCCAACAGAATATGCCGGTATCCAATTCACACCCGAGTAGGAAGAGGAAAAATTGTCCATAGTGTCTTTCCTAAAGACAAAAAACAGCGACACAAAATCGTACCCCGATGACCCTCAGATTAGGAGTCCAGTGTTCCAATCATGCCATGCAAAAAAAATTGTTATGATTGTAAGACACTCCGTAACTTCTTAAGAATGCTCACGTTGCATCTGCCTCTCATGGTAGATGCCCAACCCCTGTTCATTCTCCTTAGACAAACTTTTTTCCTATATAGACTGTTGCAGAGTAAAGTTAAATTAAATTATTGGTTGCTTGTCATAATCCGGGAGATGAATGTTGTGTCCTTGGGAAAGACACTTTACACCATTTTTCCTCTCCCCAACCTAGTGCTAATTGGATAGCGGCACATTTTGCTGGGAAAGTAAACCTATGATAGACTACTGTCCTGTGTAGGAGATGAAGTAAAAATCATCTGTTCTGCTTCATGCTGCCGAAACCGGGATAAGCTCCAGCTCTATGGGGCTCATTGGCCTTGAAGGAACTGTACTTTTTGTTGTTGTCATAGATAAAGTGTAACATAATGTGTGTAAAAATATTTGGAAGCATTCGATCGAAGAAGAAATGAAGGCGATGGGAAAGACTTGGGCTGAAGTAAAGAAGGCAGCTCAAAAATAGAGTGTGGTGGTGAGCTCTTGTTGAGGCCCTATGCTCCATTAGGAGAAGAAAGGCATAAATGAACGGAATATGTTGTACAAATGAAAGATGAAAGCGGATAAGGAGATATATTTACGGATTTATTTTATCGCTGATGAGTGCCAGGCTCAATTTTATAGTACGCATTACACTCTTTTCATACTTGTGAATGGCAGAAAGGGTGAAATTAGATATTTATTGAAAATATTGTTATACTTATGTGTTATTGTTGTTGTATTTTTTAACACTGCTGAAGAGCATTGGACTCTGAGACCTAGGTGTGGACTGGGTACTGGTGTATTTCTGCTGGGGAAGTAAACCTTCAACTTCAACAGACTAGTAATAATCTCTCTCTTGCTCTCATCTGTTCCCCATCATGCTTCCGAAAACGGGATAAACTCGGGCTCTGTGGGCCTCATTAGCCTTGAAAGAACTTTACATACTATCATGGGCTTTAGTTGCCATTTTGAGGTAATATTTTAAGCAGGTTTTGAATGGCTTGAGATGATTACATGTTTGTGCGGTGGCCGATTGGTTAGAGTGTTGGACTTCTAATACAAGGGTCAAGGGTTCGAATGCGGCAGGTGACCGTGTTTTGTCTTTGGGAAAGAGGCTTTACTCTCCTTACTGTAAAAATGTCATATTAGTGCCTGCTGGAAATATTGTATGAATGTTATAAACATATTGTATTATTCTGAGAGTATAAAATTGGCCTACACTTTCAGATTCTTTTTAATTACTGCACGCTTTTGTTGCAGCTGGTGACAAAAGTCTGTTCGCAAAGAAAATTTTATGCATAAGTAAGAATCAGTTTAATTGTAAAATGTGGGTTGAATGTATAAGCAATCTTCTGATTATACACATTTTAATTAGGCAGTGTATTGCGCAGCACAAAAGTTCAGGATTGTTTTGTCCATTTGGAGTGCGTGTACTTCAATATGTGTTGACTAATTTGTAAGGGTTGTTTGGTTGTATGTGGTTTAGGATACAATGACAGGCGCTGTTCAGTCCAGACATAGGGTGTTCTATCTAAGGTCAGACCTGACTGACGGAGGCCTATTAATACGTTTTGATGGAATGTTCCTGATATAATCAAGCATCGAATTATGCTTACTCTTTCTTTGAATGTTTGTACAAACTGAATTCGTTTCTTTGCTGCCATGTAATTTTTGTGATCGAAATTGTATAGGACTTTTATGTAATTATTTTTCTAAATTTTCAAATAATTAGTCACGTATGTGCGGAGAGAAAGTCATTCCATTGTCTGTGCCAAGTAAAAACTTGCAGATGTCCGGCCATTTACCTGGGCACTTTTCAAAGCTTTGAATCACTTCCTGCTCGTATTGCTTTAAAATGTTCTTCTTTCACACCTTGATACATTCTTTTTTTCTTTACTACTTCTTTCATACCTTGATACATTCTTTCTTTCTTACTACATATTTGTTTCGATTTTCTGTCATTCTTATTTCGGTTCGTTCATTCTACTCATTTCTGATTTCTTTTGTTCCTAATTTCACTTATTTTTTTCTTCCCTTTGTCTGTTATTCATCCTAATATTCTAAATCCTGCCAAAATTCTTCTCCTCCTCCCCCCCCCCCCTTTTTTTTCCCCCATCATTTACATTTGGACTTCTTTTACATATGTGTCCTTTGTTTCTTTTTCACCATATTTACTTTTTACTTGTTATTTCTCTTCTGAGACAGCTAGATCTGTGTTGAGTGCAGTTTTCATTTTGAGCTGCCATTTTTGTGGATCTGTGAAATTGCTCATTTTAAAGCGATAAATATAGTCGATAAATATCTGTATGTATATAATTTTTTGTTCAGCCTTTTGCTGATTCTTAGCGTACTTTTGCAGAAATTGGATAGGTGTCAGCTGATTTTATTTTGAGCTCAACAAATTTCATGTTCTTCATCAAGGTAAAACAAACAAACAAATTATTGGAAAAGTATATGAAATGTATATTACATTTTAGGATTGAAAACAAAAAAACCTTGTATAATTATTGTAGCATGTAATGCCTAATTGAGGCTCATTTACTTTCTTTACCTTCTTCTCCTCTTCCTCCTTTCCCACCGCCATTTCTTCCCCTCTTCCTCCTTTCCTGCTGCCATTTCTCCTTCTCCTCCTCTTTCTTCTTTTCTATAAATCTGGTGATCTCATGCCTGCAAATTTAGTAATTTTTAAACACTTTTTGGTGAAAGCTCTATGCTTAGCTCCTTTTTTTTTTTCATAAGTTATCAGTTTTACTAGAAAATATAGCCCATATTAAAAAATCCTTATGAACTAAAACAAGATACAGAACAGATATATAGGCCTATATAAATTGATTTCTCTAAAAGCATTTTTAAACTTTCTGCCCATTTGCAGGAATTTTTTTTATGAACTTGTTGATCTTTATTCACCCCTGACTACAACTGGGTAGTGTAGAGTCTGAATGTTGAGCTATATTGGAGATGAGCTATAACATTGGAGATCCTGTGTGTATGTTACGCACGTTAAAGATCCCTTGACAGTCTAAAATTATACAAGAGTAGGCAAGTGCTGCTGTCGGGGCAAAATTTCTAAATTTATACAATTCTACCCATGAACGTCTCTCTATCGGACTAGTTCCAAACGTATTGACCATGTCTTTGTTTTGGAATAAAACTAGAATGACCAAGAGACGAGCAGTGCCTCTCGGCATCCAGGCACAGCAGCATTTTATGCAAAGCAGCATTTTAGCTGCTGTGATTGTTTGCAAAAGGCGAAAAGACCCATATTTCATATTATCAGGTACCAGATTATTATGGAGAATAGTTGAATGAAAGACATGTCTCGGAGAATGGATTGTTTGGTCTTTTGCACAAATCTTATTCAAACCATTGTTTCTGTTTTTGCACTCATATTTTGATTCTGTTCATTTAATTTGTATTTTTTACCTGACAAGATCTTGCCGTGGATGGTACTTGTTCACCATATTGTTCATGTTCATATCGTCACTGTCATTCGTTATCTTCATATGCATCGGTTCCCAACTGATGGGACAGCATCCCTGGGCTTCCAAGGAGATTATTTTCAAGGGGTCCACAAAAAATTTAAAGCAAAAGTAGTCCCTCCACTGACTGACACATTTTCAGTTGATAATTGACACCTTACTAGTTTTTTGTTATAAACATATTACATATACTGAGAGTATAAATCGGCCTACACTTTCAGATTCTTTTTAATTACTGTATGCTTTTGTTGCAGCTGGTGACAAAAGTCTGTTCTCAAAGAAAATTTTATTTATAAGTAGGAATCAGTTTCTTCTATGTTGTACAGAATTTGCTACATGTAGGCCAAAAGGTAATTTCATGATTTTTATTTTTATTTTTTTTTATTTAGATTACAGCCACGAGTAGGAAACGAAAGTGTGGCTGGTGGGTGGAGTTCCATAGGATTTCCAGAATTTCTCGAAGCGGGTTGAGCAAAATGAGTTGGGAACTGCTGGCTGGTCGTATGGAAGAAAAGATAAAAGTTTTTCTACAGCAGGATAGAGAATAGCAGAGACGATATATATTTTAAAGCAAACTGTCTATAAAGTAACATTCACATTCCTATATTTGTATGTTTTACACAGTATCATAATCATGGTGTGATTTTCTTTATACAAAAAAAAAAAAACAACAATTCTGTACAATTCCATGTTATACCATCTGAATCTGAACGGAATTTTGATCTGTAAAAGAAAATTTTAATGCTTCTTAATGTTTACATTTGTAAAACCTGAAAACTGAAGCATATAGATCTACTATGTTAAATTTTTCTGCTTAAGTCTTGTCGCTGATGATTCATTATGAAAACCTTGCTGAGTCGTTACAAGGCTCCTTGTCTCGGGATTGATTAAAATTGAAGATTTACGTTTTCAATGTTATGTTTTTTCACACTTTTTGTTGTTGTTCCTATTAATTGATTGAATCTGACTTGATCTTTATGTTACAATTTTGATGGATAATTTTGTTGATATCTTTTTGTCGGTTTCCCGGGCTCATTTCCTCCCTTCTGACATTGTCGACATTTCTTGTTATACAGTTTGATTTTGAGCCACGATTGCCAAGCTTTGATGTCACCTGGCTAATCTTGCGAATAGCAGTTATCTTTCATCATCTTCATATTTGTCGCAATTACAGTATCATGGCCAATAATTGGGCTGCCAGACTCTTAATCAAAAGGTTGTGGGTTCGAATCCTGGCCCTTACCAGTGCCAGCATTGTGTCCTTAAAAAAAAGACACACCTCGTAATTTTCCCCCTCTCCACCCAGGTGGAAATCGGGTGCCAACATATTCAGTGGGAGAAGTAAAAACTGACAACAGACAACTGTAAAGCGGCCCCACACACGCTCAGTCCTGACCTGAGGTTCTGCCTCAAATCTCCAAAATATAGGAAAAAAAACTGAGCGTGTGTGGAGGCGGGGCCTCAGGTCAGATTTTTAGGCAGCGACATAAAATTTACCGTCAGGCCGAAGGGGGTGGTGGAGTAAAAAAAAAAAAAAAATCTTTTCCAAAATCTTTTATTTTTGACTTCATACTCGTGTTCAGCATCAAAATTGTCATTAATTTGATACCAAACACACGACAGTGTGAAGTTCAATTAAAAAAAAGAAAAAGACAATGAGTCCGCATGTAACACTTTGTACATCTGCCGCCATTGTGTAGGCCAATACTGTGTTCTCCACACCTGAGGCGAGGCCTGTGTATGTGTGTTAAAACATCACACCAGGCAAGGTCTGAGGCGTGGCCTGCAACCGTAGGATTGTGCGTCTGTGACCGCCTTAATATATGCTATCAAAACAAGGATAAGCTGTTGTATATTGTGGAAATTGTTGGAAGAACGCAAGTGTGATAACGTCATCTGAGAGGCTTTATTAAAATAACCAACATTGCTTCCATTATTACTACATGTACATGTATGTTAGTGCAAAAAATTATTACTACATGTACATGTATGTTAGTGCAAACGAACAAAAACAAAATGAACAACCATGCTTGAGATAAGTATATATGTTTATATGTTTATTTTTTATTTATTTATTTTTTTAAACTATTTTACAAAGATGAATTACAGAGGGTGCTGCGTGTGATGTATGAACTGTCCGAAGATAAAGAAATGAAACACACACCAAAATAATGGAGCAGAAAAAGTTTCAGTTTTAAACTGATAACACAAAAAAAAAAAAAGGAGAAAAAAACCCTTGTTGCTTTAGTCCGTACCATTCAACTTATGCCCGGTGAATTAGAAGTGTTAACGTCACACTTATGTCTGCAGGAAGAATTGATCTAAACAGCAGAAGTCACGCTTGATCCAACAGCAAAATTTACACCTGATCCAACAAGGACGAAAGTAGAAAAGAGAGACAAACAGATTTATAATCAATGAGAACAATACAGGATGCCCAGATGCACTCTAGGTGAACAATATCTGTGGCAAATTCAGGCACTCGTTTGCAAAGAGAAGAGCAGAGAATGAGAAATAAGGAGGGTCATCTGCAAGCAAGCCAGTATGACTTCTGTTCAGACAACCCATTTCTAAGAAAGAGGAGTTAATAATGTCGTCATGACACTACAAATGTGTGAGTTGAGTACCAAACTATTCTTATTCAAGACCACGGGTAATTGACAGTACATTTTCATAAAGTGGTTAAGAATTCAGTGGTAAAGGTACGATATTTTCTGAAGAAAAAAAAAAGGGAAGGGAGGGGGTTCATTCACCACGGTATGTGAAATTATTCCGAAAGTTTCACAATAAATAATGATGCCTTTTTTTTTTTCAAAACAATTTTGCAAACAGGCTACTAGAAGACAAAACTACTCAAAAAACAAAAAAAAGAAAAAGAGAAGAACTGCTTCCACGATTGCTAATCAACATTCCTCTGTGGAAGATGTCCGTCTACTTTTTCCTCAAAAACAAAAAAGAACAAATTCTTACAATAACTTAGGACAGAATTCAATCTAGAATAAAACTGAACAAAAAAAACAAAACAAAAGGTTCGTCAGTGCATAGACTGTCACTGGTCATACTCTGGTCCTTGGGGGACACAATATTATACACCGCATTATGCTGCATACCAACAAAATTAGTTCCTCAATGATACATTGGGATTACTTCACATGTTAACAAACTATGGAGCTAGCTCAGCTAGAATATTCAACATTTCTTCGCATTATGAATAAAAAAAACAAACCCAAAAAACAAAACTTAAGCAGTCTGCAGACATCCCAACCCCATTTGAGGCCTGGAGTAATCACGAGCTAAACTTGCAGTAAAATGAGGACCCAAAAGAGTAACGTTACTGTGTACAAGGATAACGCCATAGAACGAAGAACCCAATGGCAATGAGATTTAAAAGCATATATCTTGCTTCCTCGCCGTAATTTGGCCGTAACTGCCTGTAAACCGTGATTTCTGATGGCACCCCGTAATTTCTAACGGCTAACCTGTAAAATTAGCACATCTGCAGTCTGCATACCGATACTTAAAAGGTGGGTTTTTTCGGGTTTTTTTTTAAACTTAAACAGCTTTAGCATTAATCAAGCTCCAGGAATCTGTTGAAGAATTTGAGAAAAAAACAACAACCCTACAAGAATCTTTGTTAAAACAGCACTTGTTTCCTTCATTAGGTTTAACAACACATTCCTATCCTGCCCTTTATCTAAAACAAACTGAACCTGGACTAACGCTATATATGGAATCACCACTGATTCTACAGCAGTGTGTCATCTCAACTGATCAGGCTCTGCACAGCAGCTTGCTACTATCAAAACGGGACGTCTATTCCTAGAATATTATAATTATACAACACAAGCATAAAACATCTCATAAAAACGACTCACGTGTAACGGAAAATAATAATAATCATAAGAAGAAGAATAACAACAAGAGCAACCTTGCTATGAAGTGGATACAATTTATATAAGCAAGTACGTTGAGCATGAATTGGTTTTAGTTTAGTACTTTTTTCCTTGCGGAATCAATACCATCAAAACAATGATAAAGAATATTTACAGAGCAAATTAAAATGATGTGTCAGAGGAGTCGGGGGAAGGGGAAGAGATACATGTGACGTTTTGTTTAATATAATAATGTACACAATGCCCCCTTCGTGTTCCTCCACTTTCCCTTAGCCCGCAGCCCTATGTACAAACTTACAGTGTAGAACTTGCTACGGTATATTTTGCTAAAGTTATAAAGCGATTAAAATGCATATATAATGTGTATATATTTAAATGTATGGTAGGTGTATCAGAACAAATGTACATAATATATGTAAAAAAAATGAAAACAGCAGGGTTTTTTTTATACGAGGGTTTCGCAGACTTTATCAGTATACTCCTTTGTTATAGAGATATGTACCACATGTAAATGCTGCCGAACTGTGTACAAATATTATGAAGACGAATGTAATACCCAAGCGAACAGTCTTTATTGAACTGGACCCTTCAAACACACAGACGAGCAGTATCATCTGCAGATGTCGGGAAACATTCCATTCAAACCAGTGGCAACATTGTTACATCTACAGCTGGATACAATACTTGACTATTTTCTCCCTTCTCACCCGCTACAAAAGAATCAAACAAAAGAACTGACCACGACCTGAGCATTGCCTTCCAGCTGAGCCAGACTAACAAGAAACAGTGAAATATGAAAGTCAATGGATACTTTCTGCGCAGCAATATTTCAAACGAAAAGATGAATTAAGAAATCTCATGGTCATACCGACCGTAACAATCAATGAGTAAAAGTTGTGTAGTTTCACAAAATATATAACATGAAATAAAATAAAACTAATAACAGAGGTTAGTCAGCCAATAAGAGTCTTCTTGAAGTGTACACAGCCACGCAGGAGCACGCACCAGCCAGACAGATCTTACTGATCCAGACAAGGAGAGAACATCACCACGCAGACTCAGTAAAAAGATAGACCATTTCCGAACAGACCCAGGAAGAGATAGAACATCACCATACAAAACCAACGTAGTTTGTGCATCAAACAGGAATATCAGTTTGGCTATCTGGAACATGCAAGAGGGACTGTCAAGTGGAGAAGTGAATAAACAAAGGAACAAGTCAGTGCAAAGGAGCAAACAGAACTAAATGAAGCTATCCCGTAAAGATGCACAAAGACAAACCAACATTCAACATTACTGTCTTCAGAAGGTCTTTGTGCATTTTTAAGTGATAGCTTCATTTAGTTGTGTTTGCTCCTTTGCATTCTTCAGCTTCCCTGCAGCTTTCATTCACTTTCTTTGAATTTATTGAAGTCATTGCATAAGCATTCTGGAGCACTTGTCAACATACACACACACATGAGATGATCATTCTGAAGTCATTGCACAATCGTTGTAAAGCAGACATGCCAACCCCATTTGAGGCTTAAAGTAATCATGAACTGAACTTGCAGTAAAACGAGGACCCAAAACAGACATGCTAACCCCATTTGAGGCTTAAAGTAATTATGAACTGAACTTGCAGTAAAACGAGGACCCAAAAGAGTAATTTTACTACATACAAGGATAAAGTCAGAGAACAAAGAATGCAATGAGATTTAAAAGCATCTAGATCTAGATCTTGCGTCCTCACTGTAAATTTGGCCGTAATTTTTGACAGCTCCTCATAATTTCTCACGGCGAACCCGTAAAGTTGGCAAGTCTGCTAAAGCCACTTACATAAGCATACAAAATAATCATTCTGAAGCTTCTTTCATCATTAAAGACATTGCACAATCATTCTGAAGCTTCTTTCATCATTAAAGACATTGCACAATCATTCTGAAGCTCCTGTCAATATGAACATGTATGACAAGACATTGCACAATCATTCTGAAGCTCCTGTCAATATGAACATGTATGACAAGACATTGCACAATCATTCTGAAGCTCCTGTCAATATGAACATGTATGACAAGACATTGCACAATCATTCTGAAGCTCCTGTCAATATGAACATGTATGACAAGACATTGCACAATCATTCTGAAGCTCCTGTCAATATGAACATGTATGACAAGACATTGCACAATCATTCTGAAGC
>JBDFRD010270616.1:0-10884 GCA_039654405.1 Bullina lineata
CTCTCTCTATCTATCTCTCTATCTCTCTCTCATTCATTCATTTTATTGTCTCCTATTGACTGTGCATGAATGTCTGTGTTTTTGGATGTTCTGAGTTTATGAATGTCTCCTGTTTTCCTTGTTTTTGATGCTTAAAAGTAAAAGAACAAGGAGGAAAAAGGGGAAAAAAAAAAAGGGGGGGGCCCCTCTCCATTTTTCTATTCTAAACGATAATTTTTCAACAAGTTGTGTTTTTCATTTTTTCTCTCCAGAAAGTCAAACAGGGGCACAGGAGATGGTGATTCAGGTAAGGGATCAATGAGGAAAAATGGCTTCTGCACAATACAGCTGAATTGTTGTAATGGATTCTTCTTCTTCTTCTCTTTCTTCTTCGATTACTTTCAACTTGTAATACCAGACTAACTGTTTTGTATCATGTAGTGGTTTGTGTCATTTTCATGGTATCTCAACCCTTCATGTACTTTTTTCATGGGTACTATGTATTATTGTCACAGTATTGTTGAAATAAAATATTCACTACTTGTAATTATTATTACTATAGAAATAAGTGAAGTTCCTTCAAGGCCAATAAGGCCCATAAAGTTGGAGCTCATTTTGGTTTCAGTATCATGACGATAATTTTAAATGATTTCAGATCATCTCCTAATGGAGTGCCAGTTACCGCTTGGATTCAAACCCAAGACTCTTGGATTGATAGTCCAATGCTCTAACATTTAGCCATCGCTCCACCCATTTTTTTTATAAGAAGTCACAAATGTTTTTGCTGCAAATACTTCTGTTTAATTTCCTTTTGTTTACTGACATATAAAAATAGCTGTTGTTGCTTGAGAGTAGCCTACCTGAGCTCTTGGAGTTTGAAAAACAGTTTTAAAGCTTTTTTATGGTTTTGCCAGATGAGGCCGCGCGACAAGTTCGCCTCCCAAAACGTTATGAATATAACTTGTCAAATAACTCAGACTTGGAGATGAGTACTTCTGAAACGGTTTTTAATTCTTGCTAATATGGTAAGAAGCAACAGATTGGTATGAATAATATACCATAGCCATACTTCATTTGCAGGCATAATAGTTGAACTTTGAATGTTTCTTAAATGAAAAATAATATAGTGCTTGCAGCATTATGTTTATGAATGAAAATGGTTTGCCCATTCAATGATTAGGCACAGTAATGCCTTTGTAAAATTCGTTGACACAGGTTTTTTCTTTCCATTTCAAGTTATCATATTATTCATGTTTAAATGCTGAAGAAGTTGGATTTATGAATTATCACTGCTGGATGATTTTCATTCATAACCGTGGTGAAAACGAGATTCTGGTTCAGATGGGAAAGAACAATTTTGATTATAGAAATAGAACTCTTGTACGGAACCCGGCCTGAATAACATTCTGGAGAGAAGTAAGAGCTAAAAGCTCCATTGAAATGTGATGTTCCTGTACCTCCATTTGATTCCTGGATTGGTGTGGCAGACATGCCAACTTTACTAGTTCGCCGAAAGAAATTACGGCCAAATTATGACGATGATATTATGCTTTTAAATCTCGTTGCCGTTGTGTTCTTCATTCTCTGGCGTTATCCTTGTACGCAATGAAATTACTCTTTTGGGTCCTCATTTTACTGCGAGTTCATCTCGTGATTTCTCCAAGCCTCAAATGGGGTTGGCATGTCTGAATGTGATGTTCCTATAGCTTCAGTTGATTCCTAGATTGGTGTGGTGCTTCAGAGATAGCAAAGTCAACTCTGAGTAATGGATTTGGATTCTTTGATGAGCCCAGCCTTTGTACTAAAGCCAGTTCTTTGTTTTAATTTTGGTGGGGGGAAAGGTCTGGCATCATCTGAAAAGATTTTTACCATATTGATTGTGGGGATGAGGCAGTAAAAAGTAAACCCTAAATTTAAGTCATTCATGCCCGTAATATTTGAAATTTGCAGTTTTTAAAAAAAATATTTTCAGGTGTTTTTTTTTAAATATTTTCTTCATTTATTTTATTTTTTTTCCCTCAACACAGATGAAGAGAGACCAATTAAAAATCAGCGGAAAAGAATCAGGACAGATTTCTTTGATAGCAGCGAAGAGGAAGAAGAAAATGAAAGTGGTTAGTAGATTGTAACTATCGGCATTGAATATTTTCATGCCTCAATGAAAGTTATGTTTTCACGATTGAGAATTACGGGCACACTATTAATGGAAGTACATTCAGCATTTTTTTTTTTTTCAGCTTCTAATTCATTTCTGGTAACTGATAATTTTGTGTCCATAGATTTGTTTAATTAGGTGAAGGTAATTTGTGTGTTCCTAAGAAAAGACTGAAGTTTCTTTGATTACCCATGTTGATGCAAACGCATACTCAACCTGTTTTTTTTCACAGATGCAGAAGAGAAGGAGATAGTAGAGGAGATAGAGGAAGAACCAGTGAAAGAGGAAGCTGAAGTCATCCCCAAATCAGATGAAGAAACAGAGGAGACGTTACCCAGTGAAAGGCAGACAGAGGGAGGAAGGAAAAGGAAGAGAAGGAGGAAGCTTGTGCCGAAGCAATATGTTGATGAAGATGGGTTTATGGGTGAGTGAATGAAGCCTTTACTCTGAAGAAATCAAGGGAGCAGAATCTCTTCACTCTGACATTTGAAGATGAAATTGAAAGGTCTTTCTTTCTATGTGTAAAACTATGTGTGTATACATCAGTGACTGGTTTGGGAATCTTAATCTTCCAGTTTTCTTTATAATTTGCTGAAATATGACGACTCTTGCCATTCTTCTTAAAGCTAAATTGCCACAAATAAAGGATTCTGCTTTAAACCCTGCATCAATTTTTGTATTACAAGTTCAGATTCATTTGTCAACATGATATTTATTATATTTCTCTGGAAGTTGATGTCGTATTTCAAAGGTTTTGGTCTGTCAGATGATATTTATGAAAGCCTGAGCATCTGCAAAGCAAAGTATAAGGAATAAATTCATTTATATTTTACTTACAATGGACTAGCGTGTTGGAAGGAGCAGAGAGAATCATTTTGTTTTATCAGCTCTTTAACTACTGACTGACTGAGGTAGGTTGTTTTACGTCGGTTTTCCAGTCCTGGAAGAAAACAGGTCTGATATCGCCGACGGACTCTTTAACTATCTTCTTAACTGTTCTGTTTCAGTGACGGAAAAAGTTTGGGAGAGCGATTCAACCGATGCGTCTGAGTCTGAGAAGGAGTCGGAGAAGGCCAAACCATCAGCCAATGCAGCGCCTGCCACTAAGGCACCTGCAGCAAACAGCAAACCTGCGACGAAAGGGAAGTCTGTGAGTACAGGGAGAAATTAAACCTTTTTTTTACTTCTCTTAGGAGATTTTGGATTATATACTAGAAGAAATAGATTCTCTGTATTCATACGCCTGAGAGAGAGAAAGAGAGGGGAGGGGGGGAGTAACTGAACAATAATTTTGATGTTCTTGGAACTCAGTTATATCCCTTTCAATAATTTGAATCCATTTAAATCAAACTTTTGGTCCGTTCCCAAGCACTTCGAATTAAGAGGTTTCCACTGTATATATCTAATAAAACTCAACTTTCACTGATAGTAGAATTGGATTGCATGAAAGTAAACCATTTTCCTGTTGAAATGGCCTTTTTTTTCACTCATCCTCACATTTTTCCTTCTTTTTCAAACTTTCTACAGGTTGCTGCTAAATCTAAGACATCCCCGCAGAAAAATAAACAGACTTCGCTGATGTCTTTCTTCAAGAAAAAATGACGGACTACTTTAAATTGTTGAAAGAGGAATACTGTAATTTGTGATCAACTTCTGTTAGCAAATTATCTCTGCATTAATTATTCTTTTACATTAGTGTTTACCCTCAGGCAGCGAGTGAGAATAATAATAATAATTCAAGCAGCCTGTGAACGCACTGTTAATTTTGTCATTTACTACAGCCCTGCCAACTTTACGGGTTCACCCGAAGAAATTATGGAATTATGGGGAGTCGTCAGAAGTTATGTTTTTTTTTCTCTGGCGTCATCCTTGTACACGATAAAACTTCTCTTTTGGGTCCTCTTTTTACTGCGAGTTCAGCTCATGATTACTCCAAGCCTAAAAAAAGCAAATGGGGTTGGCATGTCTGTACTTATTCTTCCTCTGCTACTAACTCAGAGGAAGTCCTGATTGCAAGTGTTTTCCAATTTACAATACCATATGGACTGTTTCCTATGTAGCCATTTTCAATACATCCCCAATCTTTCATACACTGGTACTTGCAGACATGCGAACTTTATGGGAGCCGTCAGATATTACCGTTTACGGGGAACTTGACGAAGGCACAAGATCCGTCAGAACGTGAATTGACTAACTTTTGCGTTCTTCGTTCTCTGGCGTTACCCTTGTACGCGGTAAAATTACTTTTTTGGGTCCTCATTTCACTGCTAGTTCAGCTTGTGATTACTCCAAGCTTCAAATGGGGTTGGCATGTCTGTATTTGTGTTGAGTATAAAAGTGAATTATCTTGTTGTTGTATGCTTGACTGCATAGTCTAAAGTAAAATTCTTTTGAGGTCTACAATAGCCAAAGACTAGCACTTTGTCTTGTTCCGTTAGTGTGAGGGATAACAGGTGATACAAGATCACTTCCTAAACAGGATGCTAGTCTGTTATTGGATAACATCCCCTCAAAAATGTGCCTACTCTTGTACAACTTTAGACCGTCAAAGTCAAAGGATCTTTCAAGTGGGTAATGTGTACAGGATCTCTAATTTGTGAAGCTCATCTCTAACAAAGCTCGGCATTCAGACTCCGCATCTACTCAGTTTTAGTCAGGGGTGAATTATGATCAACAAGTTTGCAGAAAAATAAATCCACCTGCCACTGGCCGGAATCGAACCCGGATCCACGTGCTCTGAAAGTGAGTGCCTTACCGACTGAGTTATTTTGTTCTCCTTGTTCTGATCGTGTGAGGAATAAGAGATAGAGATGGTACATGTACTAGATCACTTCCGTCGCATGATGCTGGTCTGTCATAGGATACTATCCCTTCAAAAAATGGTGCAGATAGTCAATATTTGTGTCAGGGTTAGGGAAAGGAAAAATAGTGTAAAGTGTCTTTCTTAATGATACAAACCGAATCGACGCAGCCAGGATTAGAATCCATCACCCTCTGAGTGCAAGTTGAACAGCCTATCCATTTGGTCACTTGGTCACTATGACCAGATCTTGTACTTGTATATTGTTTTTCTAAATCTTACATCTGTTCAGTTATGTCTTCTTACGTGTGAAAGATGATTACTCAAATTACTGTCATTATTTGTATTCATGATGATGAAGCTCACTTCAAACAATGAAAATAAATTATATGAACTTTGAAAACTAAACTTGCTGTACACTTCCTTTAAGGATTAAAAGCCTACAGATGTCTGTACTGTACATGTATGTGTGTGGATGTTGTCTAGAATGTTTGTGTTTAAGTGTACAGCATTAGTATTCATGCTGAAGCAACTGATTTTGGCTTAGTAATGTGTTTACAATAGTAGGGAAAACAACCTCATATCATGATGTACTCTGAGGTCAAGCTAGTAAAACAGTAAAGCTCCTTCAAGTCCCATGGAGATGGAATTTTCCTGGTTTCAGTAGTGCAAAGCGAAAAGAGGAATTATAAAATCATTTCCTTGACACTCATTGACAGGAGGGAAGTGCATTGTATGCTTACTTGCCCAATAAATGTTTTTGTGTGGGGAGAGGGGAAAATTGTATAAAATGTCTCCACTTAGAGCACAATGCTGTTGCTGGTAAGGTTCAACAAACCCAAACCGTTGGATTGAGAGTCCAAAACTAATCATTCAGCCACAGCATTCCTGTGGTTTAGGTTGTTATTCCAGTGGTGATGATTATGTTGCTAAAGCTACCGTCTATCGGCGCTTTTGGAAACTTCGAACATTTTTTTATTTTTTTATTTTTAAGTTTAGACTTTTATTTGACGATTGCTTTGGTTGTTGATTTATTTAAGTTGGAAACTGAGGTAGTAATAGTAAATGTTTTTACTTTGAATAAGATCACAAATGTGATTCTTTATATTATATAATATTTTTCAGATTACAGTACCGTATGAAAAAAAGATGGTTTGTGTAATTGCAACAGAGCAAATAAAGAATAAAGTCACAGGGAAGAAAAAAGATTAAGAGGAATATAAGGAGTATTGAAGAGAAGAAAGAGGAAGACGTCAGAAGACTAGGATAGAGGGACAAAAAACTACAGTTCCTTGAAGGCTTAAAATCTAAAAGTTCCAAACAGCTGGACTTGACTTAATCCTTGTTGTTCCCGGAGGAGCATAGGGCTGCAACCACTGCTCGCCAACGGTTCTGAGCAATTTTCTTCATCTGGGGTCATGACAATCCTGCCGCTTTTGCTTCAGCCTCTGTACATCTCCGTATTTTCTTTTGTCTTCCAACCTTCCTTTCCCCTTGTGGATTCCGACCCAGTGATTGTCTTGAGCTTGCGTTTATCCCATTTGTCTCAAGCGCACAACAGAGGGAATTTCATGATCAGGCTTTGAACCCATGACCCTTTAATTGCCTCACCAGCCTAATGTCATAAAGAATGACCTTGACATTTTCCACTGAGATACTGTAAACTTTAACGTAAAACATGCTCTAATTCGCATCAAATTGAAGATAACAGTTTCTTGTGATGAGTATAAAAGTTTAATTTTTCATGTATAATAAAAGAAAAAAAAAGCACAGCAATTTCTTCAAACAGAATGCTCGACATTTGTATACAACAACTGACTGGGATGAAAACGTGCCATGCATCAACAGAATACATTAGTCGGAAACACATCGTATTTATATTCAGCTTCTTCCCTTTGATGTTCGTTAACTGACTTATTGTGAACATTTTCTTATTGGTAATGGTAAGGATAAGGGAATTTCATTTGGTTTAAGATACATCTAGTAGTAAAGCCCTGCTTTTGAAGCTTTTGAAAGCAACAGAGATAGATCTAGCAATTTAGTTGAGACAATCATTTCTTAGTAATGACTGCGATAAGGAGCTGTGCGAAAAAGAAAGCGTGACAACTCTTAGTCATTGTCGTCTTTTTCGCTTCATTTATATACATGTGTATACTATTATTAGACGTCTAAAAATGGCAATAAGAATACATTTATTGAGAATTCTTTCGTTGATGGTTGTTATACACATCTACAATGAACACAAAATAGTAGAAATACATGTTGTTTTTAGAAAAGGTGACACAAAGATGATTTTTTTTTATTTCAAACTTGCTTCAGTAGAGTTACATAGTACATTTGAGATTTACTCTGAACGGTTAGCACTGTATGAAACAGCAGAACGAAAAAGATGGGTGACGTCTGGCTTGAATGAAAAATTTTCGTCCAAATAGTCAAATTAGTTTGTGTCTGTTTCCTCGAAGTCAGCTACATTTTTGTCTTTGTGATATAATTATATATAATACAAATGCGGTCAAACATCAGAACAATTAAAAACATGAGGAATCAGAAACAAAATTGTCTTGAGTCAAAATGGGTTTAGTACTACGTGTATTGAAGTTATCTTATTGATCACCAGAAGTTTTTCGAAATTGCCTTGTTTATTCACAGTCGATCGTTTTTTCAAGGTGAATTGCAGGCTGCTATGCTCATAAATTTAAATGTTTGAACAATAATCACTGAGTGAATAAAAAAGGTGAACGATTTCAGTTCATAAAATGCACGTTTGAACAGTCTGAAGTAGAAGAGATTCTCAAAGTGTTGAGTGATACCTGAAATAATGAGTTGTATTTATAAGGCCCTCAAAGTGATTTTACTTACTGATAAACAGGCAAAGAGCAAAGCAAAAGTACACTAGAGACGTTTTGAGAATGCTTCCAATTCCCAAGTAGAGTGGCCAAATAATTAGATATTTAAAAGTATTGAAACAACTTTATCAATTAGAAAAATACTCTTCCAATAGACATTTGAGATTTCTTGGCGAGTGAAATAAAAGCAAAAATCTGAAAATGCTCTCAATATTACATTAAAAAGATCCAAACATTATAGTCAGAGTTACCTCTCACTGAGTGAGAACCGCGAGAAAATCAAAGCTGTTGGCAAAGAATCTTAGACTTTTTCTTGTTTTATTATTATTATTATTGATATAATATTAATACATCATAATGATCTGATTCATGGAAAGTAACCAGAAATATCGATAATTTTCAACAATCCATCTGATAATATGTGTCATGAACAAATTTGTTAAGGTTTTAATTATGTCCAACAATTTACTTAATAACTGAGCCATTTTCATAAAGTTTTAAAAATGTCCAACACTTTATTTAATAACTGAACAATTTCCTAACATTTTGAACATGAGAGAAACTGCAAAAAAGCCACGACAGCCCAAGACCATCGTTCTGGCACAAGAAAAACACAACGCGGACGCCCGAGGCTTCCATGCTTGTTCCATCTCAAGCACAAGGATCGGCTATGCCAGCTGGGAAGAAAATCAAAGGTGAAATTACGGGTCCAATTTCCACGATATTAATACACATAACGGCACAGAGCGGAGAAGAACAGAACAGAGCAGAGAAGAACAGAACAGAGAATAACAGAGAACAGAGCAGAGAAGAACAGAACAGAGCAGAGAAGAATAGAACAGAGCACAGAAGAAAAGAACAGAACAGAGCAGAGAAGAACAGAACAGAGCAGAGAAGAACAGAACAAAACAGATCAGAGCATAGAATAACAGAGCAGAGAAGAAAAGAACAGAACAGAGCAGAGCCGAGAAGAACATAACAGAGCAGAGAAGAACAGAACAAAACAGAATAGAACAGAACAGAGAAGAACAGAACAGAAGAGAGCAGAGAAGAAAAGAACTGAACAAAGCAGAGCAGAGAAGAAGAGAACAGAGCAGGATAGAAGACATCAAAAACTATGAGAAAGCAATCACCTGCAGCGGAGTCCACGTTGCACTTGTAGAAGATGGTGTAGGAGCCGTCAGCGACGTTCCACGTGCTGGTGTATGGCTGCACGGATCGGAAAAAACTTGGTCGCTGACCAAATCGTCTTTGGAAGGGCATGTGGTGGCGCGGACACCGGCAGTCCATCTGGTCGGAGGGAGACGATTAGTTGGATGAGGTAAAGTAAAGTAAAGTTTCTTCAAGGGTATGAGGCCCATGGAGCCGGAGCTTATCCCGGTTTCTGTAGCGTGAAGCAGAACAGATTATGATTTTTACTTCATCTCCTAGACAGGACGCTAGTCTGTCGTAGGTTTACTTCACCAGCAGAACATGCTCGTACCCAATTCACACCTGGGTGGGAAGAGGAAACATGGTGTAAGGTGTCTTTCCCAAGGACAACCAACACGGTCACCTCCTGGATTCGAACCCTGGACCCTTGGATAAGGAGTCCAACGCTCTAACCATTCGGCCACCGTGCCACCTTGTTGGCGGAGGAGGTGATGAGTAATATTCAGTGTTTGTCAGAAGTCCTCAGTCCATTTATGTTGGAGATCCAGCGGTTAGTTGGATGAGGAGATGATGTGTACTGTAATTCAGTGTCTGGCCAGAACTTCTGAGTGCGATCTATGTTGGGGATCTAGTCGTTAGAAAGAGGGTTTAGTTTGCCAAGTTTTCCGTGATACGAAAAAAAACAACAAAAAAACAAACAAACGGAAAAGGACACCGAAAACGAAGAACATAATAAGGAGAATACGGGATTCGACCTTTTCGAATACGGAGTACTTGCCAGTATAATTTATATTGTACTGCGATCAGATTGATAATGGGACAGAATGTGTATAGAAATAGTGATTTAAAAAAAACATTCAGAGTTAGTTCTTTTTTCTCATTTTAGCGTGGGAAAGATATGGGTGCTATGTTAATTAATACATATTATGTATTAAGCACCGTTAAGGCTGACACTTAGCAAATAATAGAAATGCTTTTCGTCAATCGTGACTTGACAGTCAAAGCTTGGGTAAGACTATGCCCATTGATGCCTTTAAGCATCCACGCTGTTCGCTCCCTGCTGACACTGAAAGAAATGTAGGCCTACGCCAGCAAAGCATAAAGATGTAGGCCTGGCTAATGTAGGTTATGCCTACGGCCCAAACGTCCACTGATACTAAGCACAAGGTTTATAAGATGTTTAACAAAAAAAAGTCTATAGCCACAGACGCCCAAAAACATAAGCATCAGCAAATGCAACCTTCATTTCTTCAAGGCCTATAAGGAGCTTAGAACTTATAATAATATGATCTTTATACCATCTCCAAGACACATAATATAAAACCTATAGATTGTATCTGATTAGCACCTGAACGGGGAGACGGAAAGTGGTGTAAACTGTCTTTCCCAATCGCGAAACACAGGAGCGGTCAGGACATTCAGATTGGGAATCCAACGTATTATTCGTTTGACCACCGGGCCACCGAAGTTCTATTTCTTATGACTACAAACTACAAGGTACATGTACACGAATAAGCATTGACCAGAGAGTCTGAAGACAGTGGTCAAACAGTGTTAACAAAACTGACCCTGTTGAAGGTATGACTGCGGCCATTTCTAACCCTGTCGTTGTTTCGTCGAGGGGGTTGCAGGTTGGTCATGGCTGTCACAGGTGCAGGGTCGCCCATGCGGCCAGTTTCAAAGTTGACATTCCTGCACCAGGCGAAAGTACACGTAGGTTCACAGGTGTACTGTCTGAAATAATAATAATAATAATAATAATAATAATAATAATAATAATAATAATAATAATAATAATAATAATGACAAAATAAAAATTTCCTCCAATTTACTGCGAATAGATTCTAGTTTTCCTCAGTGTTTTCCCACAAAAGAACAGGAACGAACGATAACGTGAGGCCTAAGTTTCCGAGTGTTTTTTTTTTTTTTTTTTTTTTTTTTTCAAATTGGAA
>JBDFRD010270727.1:0-21690 GCA_039654405.1 Bullina lineata
GAGAGAGAGAGAGAGAGAGAGAGAGAGAGAGAGAAAGAGAGAGAAGGGGGGGGGGAGAAGAAATAGATTAAAAATAAATAGAATTACGGATAATTAGTTTTCTAACACTTCACACTGAACATTACAATGCCTTTTGACTATCATTCCACCCCTCTGTCACTACTCTCACCCCTTTCCCTTTTTTTTTAATTCCCACTTTTTTATTATTATTTTTACACTTACTAATCTCTATCGTCAAGTTGAAATTAGCACAGTTACTCTGAGACTTCGCCACTGTTCACCCAGTCTGAACAGTTCCCACGATAATGCACAATCCACACAACATGCCCTGGCCTCTGCCTACCCACTTCACCACTTTGCTTACACACAGCGACCCATGACCTCCGACCCATGCGGCACACAATAACGATAACAACAGGACAACGTGATTGTTTCCCTTAGCTTTGGGAGGGAGTCGAGGAGGAAAGTAAGCTCGTTGCTAGCCTAATCGGCCTATGCGACCGAAGCTGGTTGAAAGTGGAAGAGATTTCATCAGCACGCGTGTAGGATTACAGGGGTAATGAGAACTTTACTGTGGGCAGCGCCTACACACTAGAGATCTGCATGTCATGTGAGTGGAACCCACACTACAGATTGATCTAGTCTCTCAGTCGTGACTGTCCTTATAAATTTATTTTCTCCTATGAAATACCCAATAGTCTAGTCCTGCCGCCCTTTTTTTCTACAATTCCCATGATTATCATAATTATTATTAGTGGCACATCTACCCATCCCTGACTGTTAAGCAATCATAATGGAAGATGTGATTGTTATCAACAACGTCGTCCACCACAATACAAAAGACATCTAGGCTAGGGCGCATAAATATTCTATAGGCCCGAAGCATCTATAGGCCCTAGGCTAACAGAGAGCAAACTCTGCTTTGCTCCTCGTGCCGCACCAAAAGGCAATACAAATAAATTATAACGAAAATAAATTAAGATGGAACTTTGGCATGATGCCATCTCCAGGTCGAAATATGCCATTAAATAAAAAAAAAATGTTTAAGACCTCTAATTAATTGTCCTTTAATTTGAAGTATTTTCTGCGAAACAACTTTACACCCAAAACGTTCGGAGTTATGGGCGTTGTTTTTTTTTTTTTTTTTTGCCACTCTGCCACCCCTCTACCAGGCGGCGCTAAACACACTCAAGATCTCAAATCAAACAAAATGGCCTCCTTACCCGGAAATTTCGATCGTGTACCACCAGCTGCGTCAACGCTGACACCCGACCCGTATGAACATATGTCAAGAGAGGTGAGTAAGAGTATACGTGGCGAGTTAAATGGAATGACCATACCATTTTATATGGTTTGAGCTTTCTGACCGAGTTGCCGATGAGTGTTTACTTTTCTCGAAAGCCCTAACAAGTGGTGGATCTAGCGAGTGGAGGAAACGAGGGGCAACAAGGGCACAAGAAACATTTTTTTTTTTTGCTTATATGTTTTTCCACACGCGGTCGTTCGCATTTGCATGCATCATTGGGCCAGGTTGTGCTGTGGTGTAGATCTAGTGTTGTAAGGATGCTTCCTTTTCTCTTGGTGATTCAGTAGATCAACACGACTGGAATTTTGATCTGGAGTTGGAGTTGGCTTTTCTAACAGAATTCTGCTGCTATTCAAAGGGAAAGTAAGAACAACTCTCCCAAGTCCTGAGTCATGACCATTTAATCCTGTCTATTTATTTACAACAGGGTCTATTTCTAGGCCTAGATTCTAGTGTACCGCTTATAGATCTAGATCTAGATCTCTAATATTCTGGCAGAATTACCAAATCCTACAGTCTTGTTCTTATATCCACACAAATAAATGTAGAATCTAGAATCTAGATCTAGCTCTAGACTCTGGAGTAGATTGTACACATTTGTTCATGACAAACAACGCAAGAATAATAAGAAAGAAAGTTAAATCTTAAGGGATAGATCTAGAATAGATTCTAACTGTGTTTTTTTACAATGCGAAACCTATGTCTAGGAACATATAAAAATATTCAATTGCTGTCCTCTCCATAAGATCTAGATCTATGTCAAGGCAAGGTCTAATACAGTGGTCTCCGCCTAAGAACCCGCCATTCTCATGAAACGGAATTTTTCCTATATAATCCAACCGCATAAGAGCCCGTTTTCAACTAAAAAATCGGCCTAAGAACACAATCTTCTTCCCCGACTGATTTGTTCTTTGAAGCAGCCGCCGCCTAAATCGCAAGAAACACTGTCTGCCGCCCTGCCTTAGTTCTAGAGTTAAGCCCTAGCCGTGGTGAAAAGCAAAGCTGAGTTCCCTCTGCCCTATAGCTCCCCCCCCCCCTGTTCAGCAGGCCAAGCCTATCTGCTCTAGCCATGGTGGAAAGCAAAGCTGCGTTCTCTCTGCCCCACCCCTGTTCAGCAAGCCAAGCCTATCCTCTCTCATCGCCCGAAGCTTGTTCATTCAGCTCTATCCCACCCACCCTTTTTTTTTCCAGTGATAATTGGCTAGATCTACGCTTTGTTGTTGTGTTCCGCCACTATTCTCCGACCGACACCTTCAACATCCCCCCTCCTACCATAGTCTCGATGCCGTGTAACCCCGCAACCCAGTCTCACCCCTACCCAGCCATGATACAACACCGCTCTTTGTTTTGACCTACGTAGGCCTAGTGGAAGTGGCATCTCAGCACAGGCTCGGAACAAAGTTGGGTTTTTAAGTCAGATTTTATGGAATGGAGCCGCCAGCGTCTTGCGTTTTGCGTAGGCCTAATGGTGACGGGGGTGGTCTGGCAGGGAATAAGCATGGTTTTGATTGGTGTTTTAACATCTAAGTAGGCCAATTACAGTTTCATTTGGTCAGTGACGACACTCTGTTAGGCCTAATATGTTTGTGCCACGAGAAATGGGGGTTATTATTGTATACATGATTTATCCCCCTTTGAAATCCGCCTAAGAACATGGTAATCGTGTCTCCCGAGGGGCTTAGGCTGAGACCACTGTACTTCCAAGATTTTTTTTTAAAAAGGACTTCTACCAAGAAAATTTTGACTTTCAAAGATGTTGAAAGTGTTGCTAGATCGAGACAATTGGACATAAGATCATTAGATCTATATCTAGACTAGCTCTAGAAAAGTATGACATAGTTAATTGTCAATTCTAAAGCCTTGGCTGAAGCCTATTTTTGCTTCAAGGAGTATAAAATTCTTCAATCAATTCTTTTTAATAAATGACTATTTCTAGATCAAGATCTATTTGACATTAGATATTAGTTAAAGATACAATCTAGTTACCATAAGGGAAGAAAAGAGATGTTATATATTATACATAGATATATTATTTCAAAATGTCCCTTAGTGACAATTAGTTATTTATTATAATATAATTAAAGTGAACGTTAAAATTTAATACTTGCTTTAAGTCATTCTTGTTGAATGTGAAAGTTGCTGATAATTTTTTTTTATGATGTGGAAGGATCACTATATCTTGCATTCTTCTTCATAAAAAGAGGATGATCTTTTTTGTACGTTAAACTAAAATGTTATATATATTGGTTTGTCATGTGATAATTCTTTTCTAACCCTAACCCTCACAATCAATCTTAGCTTTAAGTGCTAGTGATATTGATAAAAAGCCTCCAAAGATGTTATGAAAGTCATTCATATAGTAGCCTCCAGCGCAAGTTGATACAGCATCTAGTGCTAATTTAAAATTGATCACACAAGATTTGCTTTGCTGGATGTTTGAGATAAAAGATTTGACACCTTGTGCATCACATTGAACTACGCTCATGATGAGTTTGTAACAAGTTGGAATATATAATATATTTTATTATATATTATATCTCACTACCTTATTTATAAATATACTTCACATATGTGGACAAAGTTAAGTCTGGTATGGATTTAAGAATATGTTTGAACCTGTCCAAGACAGAAACAGAAGGGAAGGGGGAAAAGTTTCTGTCTTAGGCAGGGTCATTGCTAGGGGACTTATGAATAGGGGGAGGGGTGGCGAGGGATGCCATTATTGTCTTAAATAGTAAATGCTGTTTGGTTCTCCATCGGCGATATCACACCTGCAAGGCGTAAAAGGAAAGAAGTCAGTTATTGGTTCTTCGGATGCAAAACAAGCAAGTGGCAGCTGGACCATGGACCTGTTTGTAAGAATCAAAGGTTCTTTTTCGCTGACCACTATGCTATGGTTTTATATCATATGGTATTGACACTCATGATTAGTAAATCTAAAGTCGTGTGTGTCGGTATCAAACCACCTGTAGCCAAGCGGGGGTGGGGATATAAGCTTCAGTCTTAGCAGGTTTCTGTTTTAGACAGGTTTCCCTCTTAGCAGGTTCGACTTTATACGAATAGTGGAGGAAAATTGTTACAGTGACAGATTTGGTAATCCTACTAATCTTATACTTTTTTGTTGAAGGTGCAAGTAAAACAGTTTTTTTTTCCACTGTTAATGGCAGTGTCTGTTTGGCCCAGTGCTAGAGTAATTGTTATCCTTTACTCTTAAATCTAAATTACTTAGGATAAGGATTGAAGGTAACCCTTCAGCTTTTAAACCACTGTCCTGAAATAGACCTTGTATATTTAGTAAATACCTCCCAATAGCCATCATTAGGTCCATCTAAATTTAGACATGATAGGAAAATTTGCTTTGCAAATTCAAACGTGTAAGATCTTAGAAATAGTAAACATCAACCATGCTGATTATTTTATTGATGACTAGAGCAACTTGCTGTTTTATAAAAATATTTTAAAATATTGTTTTTACTTGTTGGTAGTGTTACTTTAATTAATTTAAACCTGTAATTTAAGTTTTATTTCTAAGAACAATAACATTATTTTCATCTTATCAAATCCATAATAATAGAATGAAGATGCTGGAAAGGATATAATTTAAGAATTTGACATTTTCCCCCAGTGCTGCACTTTCTGTTACATTGGTCCAGTATCAAAGTTGATTAAAAAAAATTAATCTCAGTCTATGATTCAAAAATTGTTGTGAGAAAAAAGGTCTTGTATTTTGTATTAGGTCTGTTTCTTTTTAATTGAGACATTGATGAACTTTGTTTTAAAGAAATGTGCATTGTGTACACACATGGTAAGACTACAAGACTCACAACCAGAGTTTGGGGTTTCAATCCTGATGGTACCTGTCCTGGGTTGTATCATAAAAAACACATTTTATACAATTTTCCTCCCCTGCCTCACCTTGGTGCACAGCTCAAAAACCACATGGTACGGTAGCTTAAATCTTATGACTAGTGGTAGTTTTATTTGTACATGTAATTTGTTTGTGCTGGTGAAACCAGAAACAAAGCTTTAGTACTTGGAATAACAATTTATAATTTTGTCTTGAAGTGCGTGAAGAGGCTTTAAGAAAATAATGATATTTCACATTTAATGGTGGTTTGAAGTTTGATTGAGTACTGATTTATAATACGTTTTGTATGTAATATAATGTAATGTATGTATAAATAGATTTGTCACAGTATTAGGCATTAGAATCTGTTATCTCTCCGAGTTTTCCTGGGTGGGTAGCTTGGAGCCTGTTGTGTTCGTGTTAACTGTTAGTGTGAATAGGGGAAAGAAAGATAGCAGGATTATAGGTGGGCTGAAAGTGGGAAGAGACGTGGTAAGTTGAGATAAGCACCTGTAGGGTTCCAGAAGCACCTGTCCTGATGCCACCCATTGACACGCAGGGTGGGTCACATGTGAGGCTAAAGTTGAAGACTCTGGTTGACTGTATATTGGTGATTCTAGGGGCTGTGACTGCATTTATAGTGTCCTAGTCACAAGTGAAGAGTCAAAAGATAAACTAGAGAAAAGCAACATTTAGTACTGGTTCTGTAATATTTTAAATGGTCTGTTATCTTTGATTTCAACTCTGATGCAAGAGCTCAAGTGACGTTATAAAAAATAAGCTTTATTCCTTTGCGAACTGGAGTCCTTTCATTGTTATCATTTGTATACATTTTATATTTGTTTCAAAATGAGACATTGTGTTTGAAACAAGTGATATATGGATCATTTCTACACACTTTGTGCTGTGCTTATTTGCTGAAATTAGTGCAACTGCAGTGATTACATTTTTTTTTAAAGGTTTATTTATAATTTTTTTTAATTGCATGAGACATGGTGCTTATTTTTTAATTGTGTAGGTTTCATAATGGCTGTTCTCATTGTGAAAATGATTGAGGATGCAGTGTAAGAATTTATTTTAGTTGTGTTGGATGCTTTAGTGAGTGCATTTAAAAGAGTATGATAGTATTAGAGCTAGAACAGGCTGTTTTGCAGTTTCCCGTTCGTTACTCTGCTCTTCTTTTTGACATCGTCATGACACGAGGACCAGAAAGTTCTCTATTTATGTTCAACCTTTTTGTGTGTTTTCAAAATTGCAATACAGATAGAAAGAAACCATCATATATCTTCAAGATCCAAATTTTCTTTTGAGAGACCTTTATGGTATTGTCTTAAAGTGATGTCTTGTTTTACATCCTGTTTGAGTGTCATAATCCTTCCTTAGAAAGAATGGCTGATTGTTTAACAATGTGAGCAATGCTTTGATTACTGCTAAAAATGAATTCAGTTGAAATGACATTTATTATTATATTACATTAAACATTAAAACATTACAAAACTTGTGAAATTATAATGAATCAACTCAGTTTAATCAGAAGTTCTATTATTCATTTTCTGAGAAAACAAACCCTTCTTAAGCTATGAAATACATATTTGGATGTCAATCTTTGGTGTTGCTGTGTGTTCATATTATTTGTTTTCTTTCCTCCTGCTAGATGTTTCTCTAACACGTCGTATTTTCGCCCACAGCTTTCAGACTTGGTTGTGTTTTAATGTTTCAGCTATTCTTCTTTTCTCATGCTTTAGTGAGCAGTGTTTTCCCTTTGTGACAATGGTCTCTCTAAAAGAGGGCAGCTGTTCCGGCCAATTTGAGATGAACGCTCAACTACAGCCTTGGAGATGAGCTATGTTGAATCAGTAGCAGAGATGACTTAGATTTTCTTGGGTTGATTTTTTCATTCGTTTTCAAGTCACCTGAGTTGGACTCTTTTGGTTAAATATTGATTCATTTGCACCAGCTGATTGATAAGAAAGAGATAAAAAGTTACAATGGCAGATATTATCAAGAAGGAACTCTCTAACGGAATGATTTCGTCAAATGGAATGAGCAATGCTTCCTCAAACTCAACCAGTGCAGGTTCAAAAAAGTTGAAAGGGGAGAAGGTGAATTGTGGTGAATTACGCAAATACCTGTATGGAGTGGAGATTTACCGCCAGGCAAGCATGCTGCGTAAGGGACGTGAAGTGCACAAGATCTACGTCGATGTTCACAAGGGTGTCAGCTTCTTGGACGATCGCTTCACTCTCACTGAGTTTGGCAAGATGGTTCTCGAAAATGGAAGTGTGCGTGCAGGTCGGGCCAGGAATGTGAGGCAGATTGTTGTGGCCAGAGAAACACTGTATTGTAGTGGCACAGGAGGCTGCAAGCGGGCATGTGGAGGATATGGATCTTGTGTTTCAGGTAATTATGAAAGTTGTCATGTAGCAGTTGTAATACCAACTTTTTTTTTTTTTTCAAATTTCCCATTTAGAGCAATTTTGATTGGATTGGTAAATTAAGAAGTTTGAAGTTCTTTTTCACAATATTTTTCAAAATTCAGTGTCTCTTTACTTATATTTAGATTTCTCATTATTTAAAATATTGATATATTGTTTTTCTGGACTTGCTTTAATGAAAATGTTATACTATAAGGAAAGTATCTACCTGTTATAATTTCAAAATGTCAAGTTGTTTTTTCTTTCTTATAATCTGCAATATTTTCTTATATTCATGTTGTTAAACTCCATACATATGACATGAATGTATAACAAGTAGCTTTATTTAACAACATCTGTGCTCTTATACATCTTTATTGCACACTATTGATTATTGTCCTATTGTTTTTTTCCCCCCAGGCTGTGACAAAATCAAAGTTCGAGGTCACAAATGTAGCTTCAGGGTAAAGCTAACTATGCGTCTTGGCTTTGTGGACTGCTGGTTTGTGGAGATCCTTGGCAGTCACAACTGTTACGTGGAGGATGGGGAAACCCCCAGTGATGTGAGCCCCATGCTCGCTGACTATGAAATGAAAAGTAGTGATGGTGAAGACAACAGATCTTTGGGGGCTTCTCCTCTTCCAGACACCAGCACGCTCTTGTCCATGGGTCATAATGGACCTAACTTCCTGGAGTCCACCCCTTCTCCCCCTAACCACCCCGCCTCCTTTCTCCTGACCCCAGCTCACTGCCCCATTAATGTGCCTGTGTTTCCTGACACCTACCTCATGACCATGGCTCGCAATGCGGCAGCTGCCGTGGCCATGTCCAATGGGAATGGTGTGCCCAGTCATCATAATTCTCCATTGAGTATGGCTGCCCTCAAGAGAGAGAAGTCTTCGCCGGACATGGTGAATGGTCTCCTGTCCTCCTCTATCATTCCACCGTTTGGACTCGTTCCTGTTTCCAATGCCTCTTCCCCGTCAGCTTTAGAAAACGAGCATATGCCTAGTCCTCCTCCTGCAGATGCTATGGACTTGTCCACCCCAAGGTCACACTCCGAAGAGCCCAGAGACTTGTCAGTCAACGCTTCAGCCATTCCCAGACCGGCGTCTTCTGAAAACAATTCCAAAAGTTTTGTTCCTATGCCTTGCAAAACCAGTCCTGGTGCTGGCGGTCGCCACAACGAGAATTCTGCTGTTTCCTCCCATGATGATGACAACGACATTCCACCTGCCTCAGGGTTAGCAGCCAACGTCTTCGCTTCCATTCCTTCCTCATCGGCAGGAGATCAGGATCAGCCATCTTTGCCTACCACCTCGGTGCCAGCTGCTAGGTCCAGGAAAATTCTGTCCAGAAATTACAGGAACTTCCAGCTCCCTCAAAGCTCCGTCTTATTCACGGCAGACCCTGGAGAGGAAGAACTGGAGATGAGCAAAATGGACGGGCTTCCTGGAGGCTGTGAAGAACTGGGCTCTCCTCCGGACAAGGTAGCCATGCTGTCTTCCACATACTGGCAGTCGAGACTGGTCCGATCTTGCCTGGCCTTGCGTATCGTACTGTTGCATTGTGGATCCCTGCCTGGCTGTGGTGCATCTTGGGTTATGGTTGTTCTTACACCCCCTGCTTTCTTGGTTGTGGTCACACATTGGAGTTGGTGCATTTTGATTGGCATTTAGGTAGCACGAAGCATGATCACCTTTGTTTTGTTTTGTTTTGTTTTCCTCAGAACAACAGCAATGAAAGAGTAGTTTAGATCTCATTGTGTGATAGACCATTGTGGTAGTATCATTCCTAAAGTGCTAAATGCTCCTTAATGAGTTCCTACAGTTTTGAAAATGCATACAAAAACATATGAAGTATTTTACATCAACCTTAATGTATATTATGTTTGTTTTTTTTCAATGTCAAGCCACTTAATTTAGCAAGAGTTTTTTGACAGCTGTACTCTGCATGGAGTTTGTGCATGCTTTTTTGTATTTTGTATTGTTATTTTCATTCTTTCGTCTCAGTCTGCTAATGCTTGGGTCCCTTTTTTTTTTAAGATCCCCTCACTTTCATTTTGTTTCAGGTTTATGGTTTACATTGCATTTGTTACTTTGAATTTTGTAATCTGACCATGGTGTTGGTAGGAAGGTGATCTTGACCAGCGTATCTTATAAAGAATGTAACTTTGCTGTAGTATTCCATACATCCAGAAAGTGTCCTAATATGGACATTCCATTGATGCACAGAGTGGGTTTTCATATATTATATCATTAAAAGTAAAAGGTAAAATATTTAAAAATATGAAGTAATGATAGTGTGCAATTCAGGTTTCTTTCACCTTTTTCAGTCAAGAAAGATGTTAAAATGTTCAAAACAAAATGGTACAAAGGACTTTAAATAATTCAACAGAGAGTGAAACCAAAACATAATTTCTGTTTTAAGGTCAAAAGTAAGAGTTCCATGCATTTTTCGTATTTTATCTAAATGCTGGAAGCATGTGACAGAAGATCTGTAATTAAAATGTAACCCAGGTACCAGAGTGAAAGAGAGTGAACATTGCTTTATAGGCTGGGCAGTATCAACAGTTGGTGACAGGTCTTGGTAGGGGAACAATGACAGATCATAGGAGGATCCTTACCATACCTTATCAGAGTTCGATGGATATATTGCTAGCATTCAGTTGTTTAGGAAATGTTTATAAGCATCAGTTTATAAATCAGAGCTTTTCTCCAATTGCATGACTTTTTGCTTGTTCTCTGAACAGTACACTGCACAAAGAAAGTAAAGGTATCAGTCATACAAGTCATTTATAAAATTGCCCAAAACAAGAACACCTGGGGGAACCACTGCTAGCGCGCTGGACATTTTTGTTTGCGAGGAAATAGTTTAAAAAGGATGAAGTCAACAAAAAAGAAAGAGAAAGAAAGTCTTGCTAAGAGTCAACAAGAGTGGCAAAGGGAAAGAACAGTAAAACAAGGGCTGGCAAGGGAGCGTGGGCCTTTACACCACACAGGACATGCTTGCAACAAGAATGCAGGAACACCGTAGGCTCTTGTACAGTGTGGTAGTGCATGGGCACTTGCTTTGTGCTTGTGATAAAGGATAGTAATGTGTGCTGGTCATTTCTATAGAATTCATTATAAGCTGGAGAACCAGGGAGAGTTGTTTTACTTACCCAGTAGACGTGGCCTTTAAACATTACAATGGCTTGATGATAAGATTACTAAATTGGTTAAGATCATCTTCTTGTAGTTTCTTTGTAGATCAGTAGTAGTGTAACATGATAGAGAGTTTCATCAGAATGTTCATTGTTTTCCTTTCTTTTTATCATTCCACACAAACAAAGTCCTTACTTGTGTGCTTTTCAGATTAAAGCTGTCTACAGAATGCATTGACTTGATCTTTCTTTATTTTTTAAATCAATTGAGAAATAGTTTTATGGAAAACAAAACAGAAAGACCGAGTAAATTGAAGGAATGAATGAAAACTTATTTTCAAATATTTTGACATCCATCCATCCATCCTTTCACCACCTTTTTACTTCTTTTTATTTTCCATTTATATATAATATATATTTTTCTTCTTAGGAGGAAAGAGATGTTTGCGTTCTTCATTTTACTTTTTTTTATTGTGTTTTTGGGGGTTCCACGGGTTTCTTGAATTCACCCTTGATTACATGAATAGAGATTAAATATTGGTGTATCTAACGTCTTTACTTGCTCCTTTACTTTATGCAATGAAAACCATATATTTTTTGTGTTACATTGTGACAAATCTGTCTCTTGAAGTGTAGATTGTGTTGTTATTGTTGTGCTATTTTTCTACGTAGAGAATTTAGACTTAAATTTATGCTGCATGCACACAGCATGCTCTTCCAACAATACCAATAATATTAGCAAGCATGGATCATCCTCACTAAAGCAATAGCTATATTGTCCTTATACTGTCGTAGTTGAATTAAAAAAAAAAAAGATTTCTTTTTATCGTGATATTTCAGAGATTTGGATAATTTTGAGTTGTATTGACAAGACAGACTGCTAAACAACCAAATATGAAGTAATTCAACATAAAATGCTGCAATATGAATTTAAAATAGTTTGCAAATATGTGAAAGCTGTATGATACGCAATGAAAATATGGTATAAAGTATAAAAATATAGAAGGAGGCTGTATTCAAGTGATCACTTTTCCATTGTTATTTTTTGTGAACGAATTGTATTGTGGTGGTTGTTTGGATATGCTATAAAAAATTTGAATGATAGTGGGTGTCAATTAGATAAAATAAATATTATTTGTAAGGCAACCGGTTGAGTCCAATGTTATTCACAGTTTAATTGTGAGCATTGCATGTGCATGATCATATTTTATTTTAAATCAAGAATGAAGTCTTCGCAGTATTTGTCTTTGCATGTCTTTAGTTTTGTGTGAGATCCAGTTTTTTTCAATTATATACTATAATATATATTTTATTTTAATCATTTGCTTTGCATGTGCACTGAGAAAGACAATAGTGGTTTTTATTAAAAATATAGATATATAATACAACAGTGACAAGAATTGCACTTTTTCATAGAAGAGCAGCAGTAATTTGCATTGACAAGCTAGAGAAAGAATGCAGGCCCTGGTGTACAAACATGAGGTATTGATTTTGTGGAACAGATATGTGGGAAAGGTGTGCTTTCTCACCAGGAGAATCACATGTTATTTGACTTGTCCCAAGTGGGAGTCAGGAGTTTCTAACCTTATTTTTTTTCTATTGTCTGTTCTGTTGCAGGAACTCCGAAACAGAGTGCAGCAACTGGAGGCCCATGTGACCCAGCTCCGGAACATTGTGATGAAAGCTGATGGCTCCAAGCCTGAAGCTGGGAAGAAGCAGAGGAGAGAATTTGATTTTACCAAGTAATTGCACCCTTGTGTGTGTTGTGAATCTTGAGAGTGAAGCATTAGATAGAACATGCCATATTTTATCATCTGTTCACTGCTTGATTATAAGTGTACTACCATTCTTCATTCCAAGCCTCTGCCAGAAGTGTTAGGCTCAGTAGTCAAAGGTTTTACAGTTGTAGCTTACAAAACTTGTTTGCAGTTGTAATGTTGGTAAACAATTCTATTTCTTTTTTGTTACACTATGTTGGGTGTAGTGCCAGAATTCATATTTTCTCTTTTAAAATACAGTACAGTCAGAAAGAGATATTCTCTGTATGTTATTGGACTGTGTAGTCGGATTGTGATTTTAGGGTCATTATATACGCCTCTTTTGCATATAAATAGGTCTCAGCGTATGAAAACAAAACAAAAAGAAGAAATATTTGAAAGGGTGCTGCAGTGTTGTTCTTTAGACATTATATTTTTGCTTGTCTGGCTAATGACTAATGGCTGCTATCCCTTTCAATCAGTTTTGAATTTGCTGATTTACCCATATATGAAAATAAAGAAGTGGATTTTTTTTTTAACTTAGCATCGGCAGTAATAAAGACATAAAATGTCTTACTTCAGGTACAATACCCGACATATTGCCTTGAAGATAGCCTACCTGGGCTGGGACTACCATGGCTTTGTTGTTCAAGAAGACACAGACAAAACTATTGAGGCTGCTCTCTTTGATGCATTCATCAAAACTAGACTTATAGAGTCCAGGTAAGTTATGTTGGCTTCTCCTTTGTTAGAATAACTACTGGTCAGTAGTTTCTGTACTGACAGTGAGCAAGTACTCTTGCTTCAATACTTGGAAAAAAAAAAAAGAAGGGAAACTTACATTGTTTACATGAATATTTCGTAATAGTACTTCTTAATTTCAGGTTACAGATATTCAAATATTTTTCGATGAAAAAATCCTTAAAATTTTCTTTATCATAAATTTTTTCCTTCATGCTGTATGTTGTCATTGTGATTGATATCCAGACACTTTACTTAAAAGTTATGTGTGATGATGAAGACATTTTGAAGTTAAGAGAATTATACTGATTGCCCATTAGCTGAAGTTGCCAGACATGCCAACTTTACGGGGAGCCATCAGAAATTACAGTTTACGGCCAAATTATGGCGAGGATATATATGCTTTTAAATCTCATTGCTTTTGTGCTCTTCGTTCTCTGGCGTTATCCTTGTACGTGGTACCTTCTTTTGGGTCCTCATTTTACTGCGAGTTCAGCTCGTGATTACTCCAAGCCTCAAAGGGGGTTGGCATGTCTGAGTCCCAGCGTTGTTGTCCCTTGCAATTGGATTCATTGCCTAATTTTGTCCATGTCTTGTTCAGGGAAACTTCTAACTATCACCGATGTGGACGAACAGACAAAGGTGTCAGTGCTTTGGGGCAGGTGAGTAATTTATTGGTTGTAAACCTTGCATCTTCCAGAATTTGTCCAGGTGACTTGAGCCTTTGCTAGGGAGAATTGGGGTGTGGCCTTTAAGATTAAAATTCCACCACGTTTTTATGTCATAATAAATTTGTTTTTCACACATTTCTGTTGTTGGATGAGATAAAAGGAAGTTGATCCTACTCAGTGATTTTTTTTAATGATAAAAAAATATTTGTTCTTAAGAGACTACTGTGCTGTACCTTCATTTTACTTCTTGTTCTCATGCAGGTTGTCTCGATTGACCTTAGGACAAATCTTCTGAAGGGGGTCGGTGTCAAAGTTCGTGAAGGTGGCACAGCCCATACTCGTCCAGGTGAGAATGCTTGTGATATTCAATATTATTATTATTAAGCTTTCATCGGTTATGATTAGATTACGTCCTTACATTGCGGTGTTACAAAAAGAATATGAAGTTACATCGAGTGACAAATAACTGGCAGACATAATTGTCGTTGAATGGAAATATCAACATTTACAATTCTGTGGTAGGTATTTGTATTGTTGGAGTGTAATAACTATGTTTACTGTCTTGTTCAGGGGACACCACCACAGAGATTCGCTATGTCCACATTCTCAACAAAGTTCTCCCCCCTGAGATCAGAGTGCTTGCCTGGGCTCCTGTGGACACAGAGTTCAGTGCTCGCTTCAGCTGCAAGAAGAGAACATACAAATACTTCTTTCCACGTGGTAACTTGGATATCCAGGTACATGCTTGAATTATCAGTTGGTCTCTTTGCTTACATTACTGTTCTGTTTGCTTACCTTTCTTCACTGTGAGGCGTGATTAAATTTTGTTGTCTCTTGTGGTTTTTTTGTTTTTGACAAGACTGTTTGTTTCACAAAACTAGCCAGTGTCGAAACATCTCGACGAAGAATTTCGTTAAGCCTATAAGATATACATTTTATTTTATAAAAAAGGGAAAGTATGTGCTACTCATCACACGATCCCATTCATACACTCATACACTACACACATCGCTCATAACACAGTGGCTGGGGAATAATCACAATACCATGTTGCGAGAACATTGCTCAGTCATGATGGCAGAGTAATAATGGTCGCTACAAAACCAAAAAATAATCTAAACGTCATGGGCTACATTTCACATACCGATATTTTATTCATACTTTGCATGATCTGTGTTCATTGTGAAAATTTTCACTCTACTTACTTGTCTCTTGGCTTTCTCTTCATGTGTGTATGTCTTTGTAACTGGCCTTTGTTTTCATCATCAGAGAATGCAAGAGGCAGCCAGGAAGCTGGTTGGGGAACATGATTTCCGCAACCTTTGCAAAATGGACGTTGGCAATGGAGTTGTGAACTTCACTCGGAAAATATTGAAGGCAGAAATTGCAGTATTAAATGAAAGGTTAGAAATTGTGTTTTGTTGCTGTTGTTTGGAGGAACTTTCTTTCTTGTTAGTATGTATGTATGTACTGAGGTATTGAAATTTTATTTCCTACTTATCTTTTTAAGTGTCAACATTTTTGGATTTACGGGTCATGATTTACTGGGCTTTATAAATTTGATCTTTAGGATTTACAATGACCTATTGTTTAAATCATTTTATTTGCTATTGTTTGAAATAATTTTAGCCCAATGTTTTTTTTCTAACTTTTTCTCGTGTAAAAGCTGTTGCATTTATTTTCTATAACTCGGTATTAAAGATGACTCATTGAGTTATGTTACCTTATTATTTATGCATTTCCTAGAGGCATTTAAGATATGTAATCTTTAGAGGAAGTACTTTGCAATATATATTCTTTTTTTATCAAACTATAGCGATGGCGGCTACTCTATGTGTGAACTGACAGTTGTTGGTCAAGCATTTCTGTGGCATCAAGTACGATGTATTGTAGCTGTACTCTTCCTTATTGCCCAAAACAAGGAAGATATCAACGTAAGTTGACCTTTTGTGATTTATGAATTTACTTGAACACAGGTCATTCTTGGATTTTTTTTTCAGTGCGAAGTCAGTTCGAATAATTTGTGTTGGCCATTGGTTTAAAATCCGCTGATTTAGAGATTATTTTAGTTTGAATGTATCATAATGGTTTATGTAGTTTGTGAACATAAATTTTTTAAAGCATTTTTTCGTGGAAGACAATGCTACATATTATTGTGCTTATAAATGACAGCTCATCATTTTTTTTTGGTCCACATATCACATCAATTCTTGTTGAATATGGATGACATGAATTTGCACAAATGTAAACAAAAAACAAAAAAAAGAATTTTTTAAACAGTTTCTGCAGTTTTCTTTGACAGTGTTCCAAGAATCTATATAGTCTTGCATTTCATGTCTTGTTGTCCTCAAGATCAATATTTCCATTTTCCCTCTCCTTACAGTTGATTGATGAGCTTCTGGATGTAGAAAAGAATCCTCGCAAGCCACAGTACACAATGTCCTCAGGTGAGCTAGGTTTGATTGTATCATTTTGTCTCGAGGCAGGATTGTTCTGTTATGATCTGAAGCATCTATAATTTTTCTTTTGTTTTCTCATAGCAGACATTTTTCTGCTGGCATTTTGGTCTGGGCTTTAAGTCATCAAAATGGCTGAAACAGAAATAGCTCTTAAAATTGTGAAAAAAAGAATGTTTTTATATGCCCATTGACACAAGAATTTTGTCAAGGTGTCTAATTTGTCAGAAGATTTAATGTCTGGGTTAATGGTTTATAATGTTTTCCAGAAAAACATGCTTGGTGTAATTATTCACCGGTTAAGAAACGGAGTTCGGTATGTCTCATGACTGAGAAAATATAAAGTAGAAAATGTTTAAATATTCACATCAGATATTTATGTGGTTATACATGCAGTTTGTCAATACAAATTCTTTGGCTCATGCAGTAATTAATTATTTGTCTTTTTCCTTTGGTCTGTTTTGCAGAACTGCCTCTGAATTTGTTTGATTGTGACTTTGGAGATGACTTGGAGTGGGTGTATGAAGCAGGTAGCTATTGCTCTCATTCTTAGATGTTGGAGGGTTGGTGCTGAAGTCTTATCCTTCATTATGTGAAACATGTTTTATGTCACCTGAAAAAGTCCTTATAAGAGTGGAGTCCTCTCATTATTAATGTGCAAATTATGCTTGTACAAGAGAGATTTCCTTTCATGATAAGTTGTCTATTTTATGATATGGCATTCCAGAGAAGAAAGAAAATCATTAAAATGTTCATGGTACAGGCCTAATCATTGTGTCCATATAGAAGGGCAAGAGAAAGGAGATATGTAAAAGAAATGGAAGAAGAAATATATCACACCTGAAGTGTTAATTGAGACAAATTAGAAAATTAGCAACCTGACGAAGTTCATGGTAAAAGCTTAGGCGCACTCCTTTGCTCATTGCTGGAAAACATTTATTTTATGAATGTTACGATAAAGCTATTTATAAATTTAGTGAAATTTTGTAAATGAACAGGTTTAATTATCCCCATATCTTTTCAAACAGAAATAAATTGTTTGTTCTTTTCACACATAACTAGATTGGCATGAAGACAACATCCGCCACATGCAACAAATGTGGGCCCAGCATGCTGTGAAGTGAGTTACTTTTATTATTTGTTGACTCTTGTATTTATGAATTAACAGCGCCATATTTTGTTTGAATGTTAAATTCATTTTTCATAAGAATTAAAAAACCTTGAATTCCATTTTTGAGAGCTCTGACTCTGTACCATGGCACTCATGATCACAGACCAAGCATGTGGACAAGAAAGGATGTCCTGTGATCTCATGGGTTCCCTTTGTAAGCTTATGTTGGAATTTGTTCTTGAAACAATTCTTATTCTTCGATCCTCCTCTGCTGACTGGAAGGAAATACTGATTGCAATAGTTTTTCAACAATACCGGACTGACTGTTTCATATAGCAGTTTGTAGCATTTTCATGGTGTCCCCCTTTCAGGTAGCTGCATTCTAATTTCATGGGTACAGCAATATTTGTGTACAATGGGGAAAACATCCTAAAAGCATTACTTAATGTAAATATTGGCTGCCAGATTTCCAAGTCAATTGTGTACAATTAAATGCATTTATTGTGTTCATTATTATATTATACTAGTATTAGTCTTTTTTTTAGCTTCCAACAGTTTTAATGTTAATGGGAGTTTGACTGAGGAGAGGAGAACTGACCTTTGGCAAAAGTAGTCATGTTCAAAAGTTTTCTTTGGATTGTTGTTATATCAGAGCCACGATGCTCAAACGAATGCTGGATGAGCTTGATGTAGCCAAAGTGGAAACAGAGTCAGACATTGCTCCTTGGAATGAGTTGAGTGCCCCTCTTCTACAGCAGTCAGACTGGGTCATCCCTGGAAATAAGCCAAGGATTTACAAACCCTTGCTGAAACGGCCAGTTTGTGGTGAGTTTGAATGGTGAATTGAGCAATTGGTGGTGAGTTTGAATGGTGAATTGAGCAATTGGTGGTGAGTGGGAATGGTGAATTGAGCAATTGGTGGTTAGTTGGAATGGTGAAGTTGGTAGTTTGTGGTGAGTGTGAATGGTGAATTGAGCAATTGGTGGTGAGTGTGAATGGTGAATTGAGCAATTGGTGGTGAGTGTGAATGGTGAATTGAGCAGTTGGTTTGAATGGTGAAGTTGTTAGTTTGTGGTGAGTTTGAATGGTGAATTGAGCAGTTGGTGGTTAGTTTGAATGGTGAAGTTGTTAGTTTATGGTGAGTTTGAATGGTGAATTGAGCAGTTGGTGGTGAGTGTGAATGGTGAATTGAACAGTTGGTGGTTAGTTGGAATGGTGAAGTTGTTAGTTTGTGGTGAGTTTGAATGGTGAATTGAGCTGTTGGTGGTGAGTGTGAATGGTGAATTGAGCAGTTTGTGGTGAGTTTAAACGGTGAATTAAGCAGTTTGTGGTGAGTGAATGGTAAATTCAGCAGTTTGTGGTGAGTGTGAATGGTGATGTAGTCTTTTAATACAGGGTTGTGTACTAAGTGCACAAGTGACCAGATTATGTGAGATTTTGTGAAGTGAATTGTGCTAGGTTAGGGAGTGTAGAAGTAGTTTGGTTGTGATGAGGCTGTAAGTGTTAAAATAGATGCAGAGAAACGAACATGTTGTAAGGTAAAGAAAAGATTTAGGAAGGTAAATAATTACTTTTCTCTAAAATATTTTTTTGTCTATCCTCAGAGAGCCTTGAGGAGAGATTAGAGCACTACGCCAAACGAAAGAAGGTGGCAGTAGAAGACAACACTAGTGTCAAAGATCTCGCCTTATCTTAAGGTTGTGTTGGACTGCGTGCTACAGACTGGTTACCCTGATAGGCTGATGGTCTGTATGCAGATCTGATGATGATCTGATTTCATCACAACTCAGCGTGCCCCATGGTTCTGTACAAAGAATTTAGGTGCAACTATCAGTGGAATGTTGAAAAAAGAACATCAACTCAAATGTTTCCACTGTGGTGCTATCAAGGGAGTCCAAATGTTGATTCTCAGCAGTAAAAAAAAAGTATTTATGCAATGAATGTACAGATGTTACTGTACGCTTCTTGTTTCTTGCAAAGCTGGACCTGCATTGTTTCTGTACCCATGGTCTGTTTACTGCAAATAACTGTTGCCTACTTGATGACCTTTGTTGAAAACTAAACACATCCGGTGTGTTCAGAGTGTTGGTTCCAGCTCCACTGATGCCAGTCTACACGGTGGAGTGTGCCTTCGCTATGGTGCCTGGGGTCGAAGATGAAGAGTTCTTGTATTAGTTGTGATTTTTTTATTCATTTACTGAATGAGTCTTACAATTGTTATTCGAGGTGGTAAGATTTGCTTATTACACTCCTGGTCAGGAGTTGTGAGAGCAACGTGGAAGTAGCATGTTAACTCTGTAGAATGCTGTTCATTGGTGATGGAAATACTCTTTGTTGTAGATTTTCTTTTCCAGCCTCAAACTGGCTGTTTTGCTCTCATAGAGAGATGTGTTAGATGCCACTTGCAGAAGAAATGTTGCATTAAATAACAGTATTCTTACAATTTCTCATTTGTTGTTGTTAGAAGGAAATCATGAATCGAAGCTATGTAGCATCACACTGGTTTTGCCCTCCATCTATGTTTCAGAGCAAAGTTCTGTTGTTGTACTAGTCTTCTACCTTCATATGTTTTTTAAAACACTAAGATTTCTAGCTTTTGCATCCTGAAACTGTAGGTCTCTTGTTTCTGAAACTCAAACATCGCAAGATTGATATTCGATTAAATTAATAATACTGATGAAAAGAAGACTTCTGTGTAAAACCGGAGAAATTCTCAGACTTTTACTTATATTATATGCCAATGTATATTGATTCTAGGGGGCAGAATAGCTCAGTCAGTAAGGCGTTCACTTACTGAGCACATGGGTCCGAGTTTGACTCCCATAAGTAGCAGGATTTTTTCTGCGAACTTGTTGATTTTTATTCACCCCAGGCTTCAACTGGGTAGTGCGGAGTCTGAATGCTGAGCTCTATTGGAGATGAGCTATAAAATCGGAGATTTCATGTGTACATTACGCACGTTAAAGATTCCTTGACAGTTTAAAATCGTACAAGAGTGGGCAAGTGCAGCTGTCTGGGAAAAATTTCTAAATTTCATAAATTCTGCCCTTGAATGTATCACTCTCTATCTGGACTGCAAGTCAGACTAGTTCCAAACGTATTGACCATTGTCTTTCCTTCGGAATAAAACTATTATGACAGAGAGAGGAACAGTGCCTCTGGGCAAAGTGTTGTTTCTAAGTAAGAGGTAGCCCAGGCTAACAGCGATATAGCTTCGATCGTTTGTGAAAGACAAAAAGAGCCAAACGTGCATTGAGTCTACTTCACATGCTAAGATTAGATAAGTCTTGTAGGAACTTTACTAACTACTTACTGATTTTGCTCTGTATAAAAGACACAAAAGTATTTGCTATACAAACATGTAACCGAGTGGAAAAGAAGCAAGTCACTTAGTCGTTGTATCTGTTTTTAAAAAACAAGTTTTGTTTTACACTTTGCATTTATTGTGTATTTAGTTTTACACAATATAGTTTCCTAGCTTACTGTTTTGTAATCAATGTGTATTTTCTCATGGACCACTGATGAAGGCTGTGTCTTGTTACTTGAGATGAGCCTTAGTGTTGATTTCTGACACAACTCTTCACGGAGAAAGAGAATTTATCTTTTATGTTCTGCTTTTGCTTTGAATTTGAAACTAGAAAAATTGGTGCTGCTAACATTTTGGAATGAATGTGATCTGAAACTTCGATTTTGTTTGGGGTGAGAATCTCCGAGGATCGGGCTCGTAGGCGGATTTCAGAGGGGGATAAATCGTGTAGGCCTATACCATAATAGCACAGAATTAACTCCTTTGATTACCAAGACTGGGGGACTAAATGGTCACTGGTCACTAACAAAGAGAGTCACCACTGACCAAATCAATCTGTGATTGGCTTTCTTAAATTTTAAACACCAATCAAAATCAAGCTTATTCCCTGCCAGACTCCTCGTCTGCATTACGCAGAACAATGCAAGGCAATGGCGGGCTCCTTTCCATAAAATCTAACCCAAAGACCCATCTTGGTTTTGATCCCTCGCTGAACCGCCGCTTCCACTAGGCATAGGGCTACGTAGGTCAAAACAAAGTAAGAGCGGTGTTGCATCACTCCTGGTTAGGGGTGAGACTGGGTTGCGGGGTTACACATTGAGACTGGGGGGGGGGGGAGGCTGTGCTGAATGTGTCGGTCGGAGAATAGGGGCGGGACAAAACAAAGCGTAGATCTCGCCAATTATGACGCGTCTGAGACACAAAAGTGGGGTGGG